>NQII01005075.1:125108-176729 GCA_002778355.1 Clitarchus hookeri | reverse complement strand
GCCCTTAGCCAAATTGAAGAAGGCCTTCAGGTGCTGGGTGAACAACATCCTGATGTAGAACAAAATACCACAAGTGCATAGGCTCAACAAAGAGGGCTTTTTGCGTGTTATTGGCAGATTTATAAGGAACATAATTGTGCCACTAAGAGGCAGTTACTATTCTACCGATCCCATTTCTGGTAAACAAGAATGTATTAAGGTGGAAAAAAAATTCTCACTTCTTTACATTTTTTTTTTAAAGTTAAATTTGTGATATTCTATTAAGTTTAGACTACCTCTAAACTAAAAAGATTGGCATACTAGATGGGGATGTGACTGGGTTTGCAAAAGTACAGAGTGAGTAATCATGGGAATGTATCACTCATTCCAAACTAAGATATGGTGGCAACAGGCTGCTAGGCTACTAATTACATTGTGTAAAAAGGAGACAGATATAGCCCTGCTGGTCCTTTTAGCGCTGCGGAAATATCTGTAGCAAATGTGGAACCTCTGGGTTTTGCTGATGGTACAATGAAAACTTCTCTCTAGAATTACGTATAACCCTTGTTTGCGGCAGGGCTAGACATGGCTCGGAGGATAGCACTTGCTCCCATTCCTGACTTTGTATAACCTCTGGCTTGTTCGCAGGGTCTCTGAATAGCACATCTGGGAGTTTGTTCTCTCTCCCTGGGCAATGTTGCATTTCAAAAGTGAACTCCTGAAGTAAAAGGACCCATCTACCTAACTTGGACTTTGTCGCACTTGCAGTATAGAGCCATGTAAGTGCTCAGTTATCAGTTTGGAGAATAATGGGCACTCACTCTAGGTACAAGTGGAACTTCTGATCACCCAAATGATGGTGAGACACTCAAACTCATTAGAGTGATAGCATTTTTCCATACCCAAGAGCAAAATACTCGTGTATGTGATGACATGGTGCTCCCTGTTTTCGGCCTTTTGGTAAGGCAGTTACATAGGACCAAAATGCACGTTAGCTGCTTGTGATTTCTGGGGGTCTTGGAATCAGTAATTGCCTGAATGTTTTCTTGTGGAAAATTCCCCTCTGGCATTACTTGGTTTCCCAGAAATATGATCTCTTCCTTACGAAAACAACATTTTTCGAGGCGACATGTCAGACCATGTATGACAAGCTGTTCAAGGACTAGTTGTAAATGGTGCTTGTTCTTTTCCCAGCTACCAGGGTAAACAATTAAATTAATGAGGTAGGCCTGACAGAATTGCTCCACATAGTTAGTCAGTACTCTGCACAATGCAACATTTTCGCAATATGAGGGAACTTTATTAAATTTTTGACATCCACAATACAGCGGGAAAAACATGAAAATACAATGATGTAACGTCCCCTTCACACAAAATAGTAAGCTGCTTTGTTGATCATTGTGAATAACTGCATTAAAACGGTGCCCGACTGAAGCTATCTGTGCTAGGCAGACAACAGCAGTGACAGACGCGAATAATGCCTCGGAGTTCAGTTGAGAAGTGTTGTTCAGTGTGGCAATATATAAAGTTTGGTGTGTCGTACTATCGTCTACTGGGTTTTAAGGTAATATTTCCAGTTGTAACTCGTTATTGCACCATCCAAATAGTCTGAATACTTCTTTACAAAGAACAAAGGTTAAAGTAAACTATCCCACTTTGATCTTTGAATGATGTTACAGCTTACCCAAATGAACCCAACAATAAATTCTTGCGCATTTTTGCACGTTAAAACCAGAATGTTCTTTTTACAGAATGGCTCCTGCAATTTCACATTATGCTGTTTCTGACATCTGGGTGCAACAATCGTCACCAACACGGTTTGATGCGATATTAGCATATGTGATGGATGCATTGGGTGTTTTAAAGTTGTGTAAAGACCCATTAAACAGGTTAAAACACACTATAAGGATTTTTCTTAGTAAATTGGAGGATAAATGGAAGAAAGCACAAAGATATCGCAAACGTTTTTTAACGAACAATGCATCATGGCTAAGAAACACATTAACATTTCTGATATTGTGCTTCAATCCGTGCCTGGTACTTTAAATACTACATCAGGTCCAATCCGAACTGGTAGGCCTCAGAGGGCTTTCCAAAATTGTACTTCAATAGTTCAAACACGAAAAAGCAAATTACTTGTGGAGTAAACCAGTCATGAGGAATTGGCAACGGCCATTGCAATCAAACTATGAAAGGCGGGAAAAAGCGACTCTCTTGCGATCGTCAAAGAGCTTTCTAATGCTTCTCCCACAAGGGGTACCATGTTCAAGAAAGCTCGAAACGCATCCCTTGCAGGTCTGGTGAAGTTATCAGCGGATCAAGCTTTGGCTCTAATGGTTAATGCCAATCTTTCGACAAATCAGTACAAGAATGTGCGAGATCAGGCAAAACAAACAAACTGTAATATTTATGCATCGTACAATAAGGTCAAATACGCAAAATGACTATGTTATCATGCCAATGTAAAAGTCACAGAAACATAGTCAAAAATACCAGTGCAGGCCCTTGTTGAACACACTCTAACGCGGCTTTGTAAAACTCAAGAAGATGTCGTACGAACCTTGCCTAGTGATAATAACCTAAGTATGTTTTTAAGTGGGGCTGTGACAGTGCAAAACACAGTAGGTAGCGACAGAAATTTTCGGACGAAAAGTCTACAGATTAAAGCTTGTTCAATATTTCTTTAGTACCTATATAAATCTATGATGTTACTAACGACCGCAAATCAGTAATCTGGCAAAATCCTGCACTTTCATCGACGAGATATTGTCATCCTATTAAGTTCGCTTTTGCGAAGGAATCTGTCAATGTTATCAATAGTGAAGTAAACAGAGTTGAAGAACAGATCGCTAGTCTCACTCCGGCCATAGTTTTCATAGATGACCCGGAACTTCTAATTAAACCCAATATGATTTTGTGTATGATCAACGGTAAAGTCTGCAATTCTGTGCCGTCCTGTGCGTCAACCCAAACATGTTAATTGAGTGGGGCTAAACCCATGAGATGTATAGCCTAAGTATTCTGTCATAAAAGGAAATAATAAACCCACACTTTTTAACTTTTAGACTGTCGCCCCTTCATTCCTGGATACGTTTCTGTTGAATGTAGACTCCATATTTCATGCAGACTAGATACTAAGTCGTGGCAAGTTTAAGGTGCAGAATACAAAACAAAGGTAGCAGAAAAGAAGAAACGTGTGCAGGAGCGGTTTCGCAGTACTATTGGTTTATTGGTAGATATGCCGAAACAAACGACTGGAGATACGAATAATGGCAATACCGCACTGAAGACTTTTAGGAATACTGAAATATCTGCCAAGATAACTGGAGTCAATGTTGAACTAATAAAGACATTTTGTGTGATATTCGAATGCCCGAATAGTGGTTTCTCTGTAGGTCTTGACAAATTTGCTTAATACACTCGGTGTACTTTAGAATTGTACTTGAGAGACTATTCTTGGTACTATGCCCGTAAGTGTCCATGGTAGAGATATCATAGCCGCTATAATTTTGCCATTAGGTCAGCTTTCAGAAGAAGCACAGGAAGCACTCAATAAATATAGTAGGAAATATTGAGAATTGCTTACAAGAAAAACATTAAGAGTTGAAACAAACATGTATTTAATTCATAGACTGCTCATAACATCTGATCCATTAATTGCAAGTATACGTGAACCTCCTAAGACTAAAAATTAGGAAAGATGACAGCAGAGGTTGTGCAATTGTTAAAAGAACCATCCATACATTAATATATGTAATCAGATCGTTCTGACAGCACTGATTTGGAATGAGTAACAACATGACTGTTCCTCATTTTAAAACAAGATGTACACATATTACTGTGACAATTCTGCGGCTTTAGTGTTTGTTTTTTTATATTTGGCATGTAGCACATTGTGTATTATGAACCATGTTAGGTTTTAGCCTAAGTAGCCTACAATTTGCTGCATAACATATTGCTCTGAGCATAAATGTGTATGTACAGTTTCCAATGTTTATCAGTTGACTAAAGGCATGTATTTCTGTTTTTGTGTGTAAATGTTCTGTGTTAGCACGTGGGTGTATAAATAGTATCACATAAAGCGTACATTTGATGCACAGTTGTTTATGTTACTTAAAAGCATGAAAAGACCTCAAAACCTACCTACAGTACAGCCAGAGAATGAAGTTCCCCTAGATTGTGCAAATGTTACACTATGCTCTGATGGAAAGTGGTCTCTAAAATGCCCAAGGGGCATAACTTTGAATTGATTCATTTCCCCGTTAGGGATGGTGAAGGCCGTACATTTGTGCGAAGCTGGGTGGAAAGGTATTTGCCAGTACCCACTACATAGATCAAGAATACTGAACACTTCGGCTTCTCCTAGGGCTTTCAGAGTGAGGCTCAGGTTCAAGACTGAGGACACCTAGGACACCTAGGCAAACCAGATTCGATNTAGTGAAGGCTGTGCGAAGCTGGGTGGAAAGGTATTTGCCAGTACCCACTACATAGATCAAGAATACTGAACACTTCGGCTTCTCCTAGGGCTTTCAGAGCGAGGCTCAGGTTCAAGGCTGAGGACACCTAGGACACCTAGACAAACCAGATTCGATTCCCGGCAGGGTCCCTCCCGGATTTTTGCATGTGGGAATCGTACCGGACGATGCCACTGATCAGCAGGTTTTCTCGAGAATCTCCTGTTTTCCCTGCCTTTTCATTCTGGTGATGCTCCATACTCACCTAACTTCACCCTCATCGGCTCTCAAGACCTTGCTACTGAGAACTGCCCAAATCTCTTCACTCACTGCACTCACTCATCATCGGTAGTTGTTATAATGCAGTTCCACTGTGTACATAAGCTCCGCAAACAAAGCAGTTACATGCCAAAAAAAATTGCAGCTATGCAGGACTAGTAAAAATTATGATAACATATTTGTAGAATGTATAATTAAAGCCAGGAGAGAGACATGAAATGTCACTACTGGTTTGTTTATCAACTCAATTTAAACCATGTGTGCCACATACTGCGTTTACAAGCACGTGTAGCTATGATGGAGTCATCACAATTCTGCCGAAGCATTTCTTGACCAAAGAATTAAAACCATAGAGATATAAAAAAATATCAAGAGAGTTTTGTATTGCTTGGTTCAAATAATTAAATGTTACACCCACTGTTTTCAAGTAAATGTATCTTGCCAGACTTTAAAAAAAAAATTATACTGATATACTATATTTTTGAAAATTATGAAATACGTAAATGTATATACTTATAAAAATTGTTTCTAATGGGCCGCGGTGGCTGAGCGGTTAACCTGCTCACCTCCCACCAAGGCGAACCGGGTTCAATCCCCGGCCGGGTCACTTCCGGATTTCCGCATGTGGGAATTGTGCCGGACAATGCCACTGGTCAGTGAGTTTTCTCAGAGAACTCCCATTTCCCCCACCCTTGCATTCCTTCCAGTACTGCTCCATATTCACTACAAACACTCCCATTGGCTCTCAAGACCTCGCTGTTAAGAACCGCCGAAATCCCGTCACTCACTTCACTCATTGTTTCTAATTTATTTCTTTATACAGAACAAATTATACAACTGAAATATTTCTGTAAACTTCACAGTTTATGTCATATGACTCACAGTATTGGTATTTTGGGGTATCTTTGAAACTTACCGCTGGATATAACATTGTTCTTATGGCAAATTGTAACTTCTATAATGCTGTTTTCTATAATGCAACAATTTTCAGAAACATACCTAAACATAACATTATAGCAGGACCTACTGTATTATGAACTAAAGAAAAAAATAAATGTACTTATATAATTTAATACCATTTCAAGTACAATATATATTTGAAACTCTTTAAAACTGGCATGTAACAAGTAATTGTTCAAACTGATAAACTTCTCTACCATTTATACAAAATGCATGAGCAAAAGGAAAGTTTTACAGTACTGTTAGGTACTGGAACTCTCACTAATTCTATCCCTCAATGCATCACACAAAAACCTGCAAAAGTTCACTGCTAATATAATAAAAATATATTTTAAAATGTAAGTGAAAAAATATTGAATGGTATTTAAAAACAAATTTATATAGCGAAACAATTAGTGAGTGAGTGAGTGAAGAGATTTGGGCGGCTCTTAACATCAAAGTCTTGAGAACCGATGAGGGTGAAGTGAGGTGAGTATCGAGCAGCGCTGGAATGAAAGGGCAGGGGCACGAAAGATCCTCGAGAAAACCCGCTGACCAGCAGCATCATCCAGTCTGATTCCCACTGGCAAAAATCCAGAGTGAACTGACCAAAGTATAAACTTTTTTAACCTGTGCCCGATTCAAGTCATATTCATATTGATAATTCTGTTATTCAGTACTCATTTACGACTTGGTATTCCTCAATTCAGAAGCTGTCAGCATTTACATTTTTTTTGCAATAATAAAAATTCATCAAAATTTTAACCTGAAATGTAATTTCAAGGAAATATAATTGTTAAAAATGTAGATGTTTATTTCATATAAGCCCTGAAAAATCTGTATGTTACTTTATTTGAAAATTATAAGCAGAACATTTATATTTCACAATAAAGTTACCATTATCTAAATGATCTCAAGCACTAATTATAATAAAAAAGAGTTTTTCATTACAAATTAAGTTAATTATGCATCCCCATTGATAGTAAATACGTTAAACTAATATGCAGCCTCCCGATAAAAAAAACAAATATAGTAGCAATTGGTAATTTTGTGTTTTCATAAACATTCACAAGTTACAAAATCAATTCACCTGACCATTACGTTAACAAAATCTGCCAATTCAAACATGACTTTAATAAAAAAATGTATTATTTGTGTGCAAAAATCATGAGATGGCAGTCTTTTGTAATAGAAATTCCTTTTTAGCCTACTTTCTGAAGAAAAGAAAGGCTCATGAGATAACTTTCCTGTCTGTGTCTCTCTCTTCGATTTTTGAACGCGTGAACCGAATCTCACCAAACTCGATACACATATAGTACTAAGTAAAGACGTCTGACTTTTATAATTTACGACCAAGCCATGCACTTACTATCAAAATGGCGGCCATTTTAGAATTCAGGGTGATTTGTCATATGTCGAAAACCATTCAACCCATTTAAATTAAATTTGTACGCTGACAGTACAAGTGTAAGCATTAAATTTTCAGAAGTGAATATTGTTATTGATTCACCATTTTGGAAGATACCACCACATGAAAAAACAAAGCTTTTAAGTATATATCAAAAACTACGGAACCAATTTTTGCCAAATTTGGCACGTAAGTAATACTATGATAGGCCACTTAAATATAAGTAATTGAACTTCATTAGGGAAATTATTTTCAAGATGGCTGCCATATAAATATTTTAGGTTTATTTGGTATAACCACCATACAGTTTGACTAATGTCAACCAAAGTTTCTACACTGACAGTATCTATTACAAGCATCATACAAGCCAAACAACAAACACTTTTGTATGCCATTTTGTAAGATAGCGCTACATGAATAAATTAAGTTTTTGTGTAATATCACTGGAAACAATTGACAGATTCCTACCACATTTGGGAAACAAGTAGCACTGCGGCAGTTGATATGTACAAATATGTTTCTAGTATGTCAGGCCATTATTTTCAAAATGGCGGCCATGTAGAAATTTTAGCATAGTATGCTATATCTTCAAAACCATTTAATCAGTTCCAACTTAAATTTGTATGCTGGGAGTGTATATAAAAAAATATCAAATGTGTCTACACAGAGCTTCTTTTGCCCTCCATTTTGTAAGAAAGTGCCACAATAATAAAAAAAAATTATATCTTGGGAAACAATAAACCAATTTCTTTCACATTTGGCAAAGAAGTTGTACTGTGGTAGGCCATATTAATTTATGTGTTTTAAGTGTGCAAGTCTGAATGGCGCCTATGCAAACATTTTAGCTTCATATGCTATATCAACAAAACTATAACAGATTTAAATTTAACTTTGTATATTTTATCCAAGACATTCATGGAACGTGCTAATACATAAACTTTATGTCCTCCATTTATGAAGATTGTCACATGAACAATTAAGGTTTTATGACATATCTCGAGAATCAATCAACTGATTCATACCAAAATTTTACGCAAGTAATGCTTTGGTGGAGTATGTAAATTAACATGTGATATATGTACAACAGGCATGTTTTAATGGGGTTTACATAAATAATTTAGATTAATTTGTTATACCTATGATATGTTTCAACAAAATTCAACCAAAATTTGTATGCAAACAATATTAATTACAAGCATAATTTATGCATACAGAGATCCTCTTTTGCCTGATTCTTTTCAAAGTAGTGTCAGGTCAGTAAAATGAACATTTTGCCTAATTTCTGGAAAAATGTAACTAATTTCCACAAAATTTTGCACACTTACATAAGGCCATGTAAACTAACATCATTTAAATAGGGTCAGACACTGTTTTCAGAATGGAGGCCATATAAATTTTTTATATATTTGACATAACCAAATTTTTTATGCTGTCAGTATCTATTAGATGCATATTATAAAGAACATTTTTAAGGCAGTTTTGTAAGCTAGCACTGATTAAGAAAATAAGGTTTTTATGCCTTATCTTAAGTACCAATCAACCAATTTCCACCAAATTTTCATACAAGTAGCGTTATGGTATATTCTGTACCATATAAGAAGGCCACTTTTTGACAGCTTGGCAAAAGTAGCGCCACTGTTTACATCTGACTACGTATCCTTCCGCCATCAGCTGGTCTGTCAAGTCAGGGCTGTATTTTTTATCAACACACTATCAGTTAATCCACTTATCATTGTACTGTAATGCTAAACAAATTAAAAATATATATTAAGACTAACATCTGTCTAAAAAAATAAGTAGGTTATAAAAGTAAAAATGTAAAATGTTGCAAATAATTAAATATTTGCTAACTCTTTTTTAATTTGTCCGAGATAGTGAATTTGGGTTAACATTTGCGAGACGGTCTGTTGTATCTATTATCACACTTTGGGCGTTATAGCTAATATATTCGAGTTGGAAATATATGACGTGGAATAACATTAGAATTGCTTAAAAACTATTCACGCGTGTCTCACTTTCTACGGAGACAAGGAGATAGGTTTCGAGAGAACAATATGGCATATAATTTACGTAGACGTACGATTACCGGCCGAATATAAATTACTTTTACTCCAAATTGTTGTACATGAAATATATGTTACTTTAAAAACTATACAGAGCTCGCGGGAAAATAAAACCATTTGTATATGCCCGTAAATACGTTATTCTAAACAACAAAACTATAATATGTTTCTGGGTGTAGTTCGGAATATGGATAATAGATAACGTGGAAGGGCGTGTTGTAACAGATGGCGCGCCTGTCTCTCACAAGATGGCAGCACATGGTTGGAGAGTCTGGAAACTCGAAAAAGGTTTCAATTTTTTCCTTACATTTGAATACAGATCGTTTTATTGTGCATCTCATTTTGAACACCTATACATTACTATTTTATCACAAAGTTTCGTTTCTAAAACTAAAAACTGCTGTTTTATGACCACGTAAAATAAAATGTATTAATTAATGTATGAACTCTTTCTTATCCGCGTATTTTCTGCTTGTCTGATGTGCGCAGGTACTGCTCTCAGAATAGCCAACGTAATATTAATTTCTGTTCGTTCGTGCATCAGCTGATACAGGATTTTGTAAATGGCGCGTTGTTTGTTTTGAATACATTACTTGCCACTCACTGACTGTCAGAATGTGGCCTTCTTATATGAAATGAACCATAGGCCATGTAAACTTATGTGTTTTTAGTTGCTCAGTCAGGCACTTATTTTCTAAATAATGGCTGTGTAAATATTTTACATTAGTGAACCCCATCATTCAAAACATTAAACTGATTACATCCAAAATTAATGCTCCAAATCTTACCTCCGTGATGCAGTTGATTGCAAGCTAGCTTAATTTTACGAGTTTTTCTGAATTCGAATCCCGGGTAAGTCACTAGTGTATTTTAATTGTCTTGGTTGAGGTTCACATGTTTTTGGTTTCATCTCTAATGATATTGCTGTAAATGAAACGTCAATGTCTACCTACCATCTAAGGTTTTAAGAACTTCACTAAAATTTATTTGCACTCATGTAGAGGAAAGTAGGCTTATTAGTTTAGTTCTTGTTTAATTTGTTGTTGCTTTCCTAAATGTAGGTACATATTTCAACATGCAAAGAAATTACAACTGTTTAGTGTCAGGTCAGGGTGTTGACCAACTTCTTGGTGAAACAGGAGAGGCAATTGCAACAGCTGTGGTTGAAACAATAATGTGTTGGGATTTAAGTGAAAAAATTAAGTGTATGAGTTTTGACACTACCGCATCAAACACTGGTCAGAGTAATGGAGCTTGCAACTTTTTAGAATAAAAATTAGAAAAGGATTTTGCTCTGGCTGGCCTGCCGCCATCATATACTAGAAATAATGTTGGAAGCCGAGGTACTTTTGGGGTTGTGCCCTTCCAGTGGACCTGATATTTTAATTTTTAAACGATTCTAAAACAATTGGACAAATATTAATCAAGAAAACTTTAAAAACAGTTTCTTTTGATACGTCGTTTAAAGATTGTAAAGATATTTCAAGTGAGATCATTACTTTTGCAAAAGAAAAATTAACGTTATATCAGCCGAGGGATGATTATAAAGAACTGTGCAACTGATTGTTATATTCCTGGGAGGTATACTTGTAAAACCAACGTCCTTCAGAGCACCTGCAGGCTTACATAGAGCTCGGTGGATGGCGAAAGCGATACATTCAATAAAAATTTTCTTATTCAGAGATCAATTCAGGATGTTGAATAAAGAGCAGAAAGGTATAAAAGATCTTTGCATATTCACAGTTTGAATTTACGCTAAGTATTGGTATAAAGCACCTTCTGCGCCATCTGCACCTGGGAATGATCTACAGCTTTTAAAAGATCTCAAACTGTATGAGGAAATTAATCAGCAAATATCCAAAGTGGCATTGAAAAAAATAATGGGTCAGTTGTGGTATTTGTCTGAAGAACTTGTGGGCTTAGCCTTTTTTGACGACAGAAAAAACCTAAAACCTAAAAAGAATATGGTAATAGCATTGAACAATGAAGGTTTAGAGTACTGTTCTAAACGTAAAGCCTTGGAAAGTGATTTGATTCTCAACAAAAACCTTAAAGATTTAGTGTCAAGCAATACATACAGATTATTTCACATAACTGGAATGACGTCCGATTTTTTGAAGAATGACGTGGTACGAAGAAATCTACTTTGTTGTTAACATGAATATTTATTTTGTTGTTTTATTAACCTAATGTGTCATTCTTTAATTTTTTACCACTATATTTAAGTGATGTAAATTAAAAAATTACCAAACATTAACAGGATTTTGTTTTTTTTTCATCCAAGATTTGCCTTGGGTGGTAGCGACCCATAAAAGTTTAATAAAAAATCAAAAAAAATACAGAAATAGTTTTTACGTCATAAAACATAATGATAAGGTGTCCCCTAAAAAAATAATTAAATTTTTTTTTCGACCAGATAAGAACAACCCTATTACTTAGTGATCTGTTTTTTATGTATACATATCTCTTTTATACTACAAGAATATTTGTAGCTTTGCAGAGTTTACATGTTTACTTTATGTTAAATTGCATTGACATATTCCATAACCTTACGATTCTGCCATAATAAAAGGCTCAATGGAAAAAAAAAAACAGTGCACACTTAGATATGTAAAAAAGGTACCTTTTTAGGTGGTGGTGGAGGTTTATGAAAGAACCCAGTTTTTTGTTCATCCCTGTTTTCTTTTAATGACTTCTTGCTGTCCTGTTCTGATAGAACAACAAAAAAATGGTGGCAGTTGACACATTTTACAAATCTTGACGAAGCTGCAAAGAAAGTAACAAAGTAATTAACATATTATATTATTCCTTTACAATTAAACAAACCATCCTAAAAGTTTTCAGCACAAATTAATTTTAAATATGAACTGTATAATTTTATAGTTAAAAAAATCTCAAATGAATGGCGAATATATTCTGAGACAAGGACCATTTTACAGACTAGCAGGTAGCAAAAATAAAGGCTACATTTGGGCTCCTTGTACACTATACAATTGTCATTCAGCCACTAAGTATTTATGCTGACTATATATCAATCATCAATGGTGCAAGGGATAACAAAAATAAACTATGAGCATTGCACAAAACCAACAAAAATTGTTACTAACCACACAAAAAATAATTTAAAAATGCTGCTGATTGGTAAAAAAGTGTTTTCCTCTATTTCAAAACTTACAAATACAGTGAAACCGGTTTATAAAATTTTATTTCAGTGTGCACATTTTCTAAACATGTGAACGTAGTACCGTTTGTACGGCTGTAATATTGTTACAAGATGCCTGAGGGGTATATCCAAGTTCATAAGGGATGGAAGTCTTAATAAAAATTAAAGAACTAAACTTAATTTTAATTTATAAAGAATTAAACTTTATTTTAATTTATTCAAACACCTATTATTTACAGCATTAACAAATCTATCTCCACTATTACTTTTTTTTTCCAATGAGCGCAGTATTCAATGTCAACTCTAATTTAAGTCCATCTATATGTCTCTATTTGGTTATAGTCAATTAACTCATCATTAACACATGTTCATTCAGTATTTCGGCATCGTTATAAATGTCTTTCACTCGCGTCCAATTTGATTTACTTTTTCATCCTGACCCTTTTCAGATATTAAACCCCATAAGAAGTTAAAAGGTTTTGTCCCTTGGAAAGCATACAAAAATGGTTTCACTGTATTTGGTTGCATATTCTGTTGCAAATATAAGACTTACACACAAATGTTTCAACATGTGTACAGGGATCACCACATCTAGGGCAGGTCAAGTTCGTGCCATCTTTCCCAGGTCCTTTGCCTGTCCCACCCTTTTTGGTCTGATCTCCTTTGGAGCTCCCTGGACCACCACTGACAGAGCTCGCATTTCTGAAGTAGAATTTGCTGGTGACAAAGCTCCTACAAACCTGGACCTCTGCTAACGACACTCTGCCACTGCATAACAACCCTGACAACACACAAACTGACATCATTTGTAAACACATTGGCAAACACTAAAAGAAAACTTAATTTAAAATATTAATGATTTAAGAATAATATTCCAAAGAAGTCTTCCTTGTTTTCTTTCCATAAAAGTGAACATCACCTTATTGTTCATTTAAGTAAATATTCAATTTTGTAAGGCACTGATAGCTGCATAGCATCTTGCATTTACACTCAGAAACTACAGGTCTTGATAGCAAGTAGCTCTATTTTCAGCTTCCCGCAAGTAGCTCAATTTTCAGCTTCCCAGTTAAAAATCTAACACTGCAGATGCACAGTAGCTAATCCAAAATGTATTATTTTTAAAAAAAATTCAAATCAATCCAGACTTAACTATGAGTTGCATACCATATAAAGTTGTTTCAGTACTATTTAAAGAATGTGCATACTGATTCTGCAATAAAAAGTATCAATGTCCTCCATGACAGTTACGTTCAAGACGGCGAAATAGTAAGCCATAAAGCATGATGCTCATGGTTAGAGTTTTTTTAATATGACAAAATTCTAGGAATTACCCACACGGTGCTCCTCCAGGCTGAATTACCTGTAATGAAGTGTAATGTCGTCACACCTGTGTTACATCAGTTGTCCGGTTTCGCTATTGTTAAGTGTGGTAAAAATTTAAGTTTATTAACATTATGTGTCTATAAAGTTGAATTTAAAATCTTATTTTCTAGTCAAGGTGGTGTTTATTCTGTGTTTTGGTCTAATCCAATCCTTTGGTGAAATGAACTTTCAAAACACATGGTGGCTTAAGCCTAATAATCATGTTTTCATTCTGGACATAATTTCTTGCAGCAGTGGTAACCAATTTTTCATCACATGGATCCATTAACTGTGTTTTGGTGTGCCTTGTGCGAAGGATCTAGCCCATAGTGATGAAATGTCCGTTCCCCCAGCCCAACAGTCATGCTGTGCTTGGTGTTGAGTGCCTGCCTAGGCAGTAGGGTTGCAAACTTTTTCAGATTTGCCGTTAAGGGACACTTCAGACAACTCGACACATGACATCTAATTCCAATGAAGTGACCAAGGAAAATTATAATTAAAACACATTTGTAAATACTATCTGCAATGTGCAAAGATCAGCAGTATACATCAATTGACATTTTCTCTGAACATATACAACAGCAAAATATTAGTTGTATTTAGAAAAATTCATATTCAGCCAGTTTTGTGGCTTCAAATATTATGCCACTGGGTTAGGGCAGCAGAGTAAACATACCTGTATTGTAGAAGTGGTAAATCACTGACATTGTATTTATTAATATTCAGTTTATTTTTTAAGAATTCAAAGATAAAGGATATATGACGTGCTAAGTCAATACAGGATAATTCTTCCAGCCTGACACGAGAAATCCCGTACAATACGAGACNTAGGATATATGACGTGCTAAGTCAATACAGGATAATTCTTCCAGCCTGACACGAGAAATCCCGTACAATACGAGACAGTTGACACCCCTACTAGGTAGGTAGCATTGTCCATTGCCCAGCTGTGTATGACATCACTGGGCAGTATGGTGCAAGAGAGGCAAGAAGTGCACATCCCAGTGATGTAGTGTAGAGCACTTCAATCAAGCTATTACATTCCCTGCCTGTTGACCTGATCTCCATCTGTATGTACCCTTGTATCACTCCACCAGTCCTACCTTACAGTACTTAAGCAAATGTGGAGGGCCAATTATTCACATGGCATTCTAATGGTATTTTTCCAATATCCTCCTACAAAATAGATTAAGTTCCCTGGATATTCTTACTTTGCAAAGTGGAGCTAATGGCTGGTTTAGGGACAAGTAAAGGAAATAAATCAGGGACAAGTATCTAACAAGACACCTTGAGTCATTCCAACCAGGCTCTTTTACCAAGAGGAGGTTGTTAGGCTACAAGACATCATTAGTGGTCAGTCAATCCCCTTTTGGATGTAGACTGCTTGTGCCTTCAAATGGATTAGTTGAAATACTTACTGNTCATTAGTGGTCAGTCAATCCCCTTTTGGATGTAGACTGCTTGTGCCTTCAAATGGATTAGTTGAAATACTTACTGTCAGGTTCTGTTATCAATGGATCTGTGACCCTGTGCCCACAACAAATTTGTATACCTACTAGCATGTACCTAAGGGCAGTGAACACTGCTTGTGATAGGGTAGCACCTACCACTTAGGTGGGTATAAGGGTGAATCACATGGGGAGTACAGAGGTGGTTAGCAGCGCATAGAATTACAGATTCTTTAATACGTCCTATGACATAACATCAAAAGGTCTTACCGGGGATGGGAACAGACTGGGTTCATTCATCAACCTGCAGTAACCATTTTCCTTGTGAAGTTTCAGGCAGGATGCATCCTGGGTGTTGGGAGTATGCATGGTGCTCTTGTGGAGGAGAGTATATCCTTTGTTGGGTAGAATGGACAGANTCATTAGTGGTCAGTCAATCCCCTTTTGGATGTAGACTGCTTGTGCCTTCAAATGGATTAGTTGAAATACTTACTGACAGGTTCTGTTATCAATGGATCTGTGACCCTGTGCCCACAACAAATTTGTATACCTACTAGCATGTACCTAAGGGCAGTGAACACTGCTTGTGATAGGGTAGCACCTGCCACTTAGGTGGGTATAGGGGTGAATCACATGGGGAGTACAGAGGTGGTCAGCAGCGCATAGAATTACAGATTCTTTAATACGTCCTATGACATAACATCAAAAGGTCTTACCGGGGATGGGAACAGACTGGGTTCATTCATCAACCTGCAGTAACCATTTTCCTTGTGAAGTTTCAGGCAGGACGCATCCTGGGTGTTGGGAGTATGCATGGTGCTCTTGTGGAGGAGAGTATATCCTTTGTTGGGTAGAATGGACAGAGTGGTTGAACCAAGCTTATCTGATCCAGGCATGTCTTATGGCTCACTTCTCTGTAACCCTTCATACCTATGGTTGAGGCAAGTAGGGTCTGCAAGGAAGAACCAAGCTTGGATCCTTGGCCCACCACAAAAAGCTGCCTCAAGGATTAACTGTGACATTGGCAACAATTGTTAGAAATAGGTACTGATGCCATAATATCATTGGCTTTACAGGTATGAGAAATACAGATGTCAAGAGGTAATCACTCTTAATCAATGCCCCAAATCAGGCCCTACCATACCATCTGCAGCAATGATCGACAAGGAGATACTACCAGCATTTCTACGCTTACCATAACTTGATGGAGATGTTTAGCAGCACCATAATTTGTTCCTCAAATTCATTTCAAGTCCCCACAACCCAGAGAATTTAAAGAACACCAAGCCCCATCATCATGAGCTACAATGATATGTGCAGCACCTGTGTTGTCACATATAACATGAGGTGCAAGTCAGGTTTTCTTCTGGGGAAGGTTGGCAAAAGGTAGCAAGTTGGCTAGACCTAACTTATATGATGGTGATGTGAACAGAAGACCATTATTTTTTTGGTGAAATCTTGCCTTAAGTGCACGATTACAACAGAAAAACTACAGGAGGTGCATTCTCAGTGAACATAGATTGCAGTTGGTCTACCCTGCACATGAACCTCTCATTCTCTATCCTTATTGTTCATCCAAACAGCTTAGAGGGATAGAAGGCAAATGACTGACAAGACCAAGTTGCAGGGCGCAAACCACAAGTACCAAAATTATTCAAGGCACTGACAGGAATGGCCTCCATAATCTGACACCAGAATGTAATTCAGTGCTTCCAGCCAAAATGCCCTAGTTTTATACACCCCAGGAAAAAAGAAGGCTCTCAGTAGTGGCAGTACACACACTTAGTTGAGTAGGTTGTGCTTGGCATAAAGGGGGTCAAGCTAGTTTGGTTTACAACTGTCGAGGTGTATGGCTTGGTCTATTACAGAACACAGTTAATTTCTACGTGTTACTGTCGACCCAAATAATGTAAAGTTTATACTTTGCATCTGGGCAAAATAATTGACTGAAACACTGCAGATGACTTCCCATAGAATAAACTTCAATACAGACACAAAGCAGAATGCAAAAACTAAGCTGCAGTTCTAAGGACTTTTAAAAATTGAACACACTAGTTCTGAATTGGTGACCTGTACTTGCACAAAGATAAATATGGTAAGTCTTTTGTATTTAAATTNAATTGCACAAAGATAAATATGGTAAGTCTTTTGTATTTAAATTACTTATCTGAAACTGTACTCACCATGGTGATGCCTACAGCTTCTGTTTGCAATCAACTTTCCTGCAGAAACAAGTCCTCCTCGAATACTGCCCATTTTTATCCGAACTTAAACTTCACAGATGAAGAGCTTCCAAAAGCTAGAACACCAACAAAATTGGATCAGTTACTGCTCAGTTTCTAAATATACATACTCCACCTTCAGCTACTAGTTTACAATCTTAATTATCTGTGCTGTATGTAGGAAAGGAGTGGATCTATAATTTCGGTTTGGAGAGGGGGGAAGAGGATCACTTCACCATTGTGCAGATGCAGGTCTAGACTTTCAAGTCATGGCATAAGTGGGGAGCACTGTCTTATAATTTTAGGGAAAACAATTATTTTAAACAATTCTGATATGATCTCATTTCAATTTTAAAACATTCACAACAGGGCAGTTTCATGTCAATGTGTGGGTTTGCGAGCGTCATGTCCCCTGTGACCCCCTCCCTCTCCTACTTCCTTCTGGGCCCTTATGTAGTAGGGTGCCCTTACTCGCAACAGTCCAGCTATAAAACAATATTCAATTTTACATTCAAAATCAAAAACTGGATTCCCAAAACACATAATAAATTTAAGCAACATGAAAGCTAAATGAACCATGGACTTAGTATGTCAGCTATAATTTAATTAAGCATAACATATTAATAAATTTAATGACTTAACAGTACTTTCCAAATATTTCATTTAATTAGCCATGTTTTTATAAAGATGAAAACAAGAGTATAATAAAAAACCAGGAAGTTCAAAAAAGCTGCCTAAGAGCAGGTTTNCATGTTTTTATAAAGATGAAAACAAGAGTATAATAAAAAACCAGGAAGTTCAAAAAAGCTGCCTAAGAGCAGGTTTCATTCGTTGGTAAATTATATATGCAAGGTAAAAATGCTAGTAGTCTGCCTGCAGCCTGTCAGGCAACAAGTCAAGCATAAACAAAACAGTTTACCAACATTTTAAATTNAATGCTAGTAGTCTGCCTGCAGCCTGTCAGGCAACAAGTCAAGCATAAACAAAACAGTTTACCAACATTTTAAATTGTTGATTTCATTATCGAGATTTAATTTACAAAATTATGATCTCCTTGACTAACATGCAAGTTCACAACTATAGTCTATTCGTGGTTTACTCACACTTTTTGAATCAAANATTATGATCTCCTTGACTAACATGCAAGTTCACAACTATAGTCTATTCGTGGTTTACTCACACTTTTTGAATCAAAGATTTGAAAAATCACTCCCTGTATGACATGTTTCGTTGTTTTCTAAATATGACATGTTGTAATGACGCAATATTCATAATTTTTCGGAACTCGGGTGTAAAATTATTTTGTGTGTATTGAAGCTTTGGAAAGCTTGGTAATATTTTTATCGGGTTCAAGTTTAAAGCCGTGGTGGCTCAGTTCCCGTGATATAGTTTATCCGGCAGACGTGTGCAGTCGAGAAGTATCATGCAATGCTAGCCTAGGCCGCGTTCGGGCAGGACTAGAACCCCCACATCGGCAACTAGACTTTAATATATCATTTCTCAGCCGGTGTGGGAGGTAGTCGCATATAGTTATTTTTATGCAAGTTTTGAGACAATAACCGGTAAACTACTGTGGTGCTGTGTCTGTACTTTTATATTTATCTCAAGAAAGGTTCGTACTCTGCATACTAAATCTCCGTCTGTGAACTGTGTGGCTGAATGTTAAATAAACATATATATATATATATATATAACTAATCTGGAACTTCTTTCTTAAGTAACTAGCGTTCAATTTACTGAGTCTCTTGTTTCTACCTCTGAGCAAGCCGTGGCATTATTATAAATGACGAGTGTAACAAGTGCCGAACGTTAACAACACGGCGCCCACCTGTGAGGCTGTAATATTCTAAATATTAGCTTAACGAGAATACGGGCGGAACATTACAATGTGTCACAATCATTTTATACTTGTGTTAACATAAGAGTACCTTATTTTTGGTAAATAGAACTTTTACTTATATTTTATCTATAAATTATTATATTTCTTTTATAATTATTATAAATAAAACAGAGAGAAAATAGGTGTGTTGGTAATGGCTAGTAAGAAATAGTTCTTAGACCAAATATGTTTACACTGTGTGCACACGAACATGGTACATTGTCCATTTGGTGTAATTCTCTACACTTGGTTAAGTTTTATTTGCATGAGGTCGAGCAATATCCTGGAAGCAGAACTTTAGCAGGGCTTCAGAAAAGTTAGTTGTAACCATGAATGGCCTATACATAAATGTCCTCCATTTATAAATTACTACATACATTTCTTAACATCTCACTGAAAGTACTTTATTATCAGGACAGACAAAGAAGACTATTAGGCGATGACAACTATTGCATCTTAAGATTGTTTCACTGACCTGGGTAATGGAACACTCAAAATCACGTAAAATGTTAAAAGAGTACATCAGAGCATTCACAACAAAGTTCAAAATTCCTGTACCATAAAAGTTGAACTCACTGGAATATACATACAGGTAGGGCTTAACGCCTTGTCAACAGCAAGGTCGTGAGAGATAGATCAAGTTGCTCAAGAAAGGCATCGGCCATGGCCAGTATAAAGATGATGAAGGATAGAATTCAATACTGCACCCCCATTATGTGTAACAATGACACAATTACATAATGAATTTGAGAGGCACGAAACTGTGTGTGATGTGAAGAAAGGACTGTGCAGCAGGAAGAGAACTACAACGGATGAAGGAAGTGTAGGGGGTATGTTGCACACATTCACACTTTCCCCCTGGAGTAAAAGCCAGTAAATTGGAGGCCCCACATTCCCATATTACTTCATGCTACGAAAGAAGACAACCTAGATAGGCATATCAAACTTTGTAAGTAGGTTGTGAACATGTGCAGTGACAATAACATTTTACTGATGTGATTGTCTGGTCCAATAAGGTAACCTTTAAATGAATGGAACTGTCAACTACCAACACAGTGTGTACTGGGCTAATGAAAATCCCCATATTGTGGTAGAACAAACAGTTAATCTTCCTGGGTGATACTGTATTTCAATTATGAAGGCAGTTTTAATAACAGACAGAACCACCAACTTTGTAATGGTGTCACTACAAATGACTCCATTTGCAGTGCCTGCAATTAGCTGGTTTGTAACGTGTTTGTGTATGTGTTTACGTTGGCAACACTTGCTGAAAATAGTACGCACAAAAGATATAAGTAGATTTAAGATCTAGTGAAACATTAACAATAATATTGCATTTCCAGTAACATAAGCAGTTTTTGAAATATTTTGGCCCTGCTACTTTGCACTTTTAACAGTTTCAACTCTCGTGAATTTCTAATGAGGCATGCTCTGGGCCCCCTCGCCACGTTGTGGGCAACATTCCAAAAGGCTCCTCACGTGACTGATGCCATATTGGCTGCTCTGTGGTTGCTTTCTCACGAGAGTGTCTACATTTCACATTTTATTCCTTTAAACCTTGTTTATACCATGAATTAGTGAAACGGATTATTATACTATTTCAAGTACACTGCTGTTTTCAGCGCGTTATTAATAGTTCATTATTTACTCATGATGGCAGTGTCCCAGCAACGTGTGTTTCTTTCCCTCATGTGCAGCGATATATATTTGTGATGTGATGAAAGTTTCCTGTGTGAATCGCCTACAGAATGTGCACACACACACACACACATACATACACATATATTTACATATCAAAAGTTTTTTGCTTGTTACTAAAGTGACAGTTACTTGCAGTACGTAATATTACATTTTATATATCATAAATCGTCAGAATTATAATTTCAGCAGTCTCACGTATGTGCTAACTTCATACATAGTTTACTTATTTTTTATTTGTATTCATTACGTTTAATGACACGAGGCCGAAGTAATTCTGTAGGCTTATCCACTTTTGTGCTTAGTCATGTGATATTTATTTATAGACACTTATGTTAAAATTTTTTAGATTTGGTTATTTAGAGTACAATTACAAAGTGTTTCTGTAGCATAAACTTATGTCCGTGTGTTTGTGTTAGGGTATCTGAGGTTTACAACTTTCGGTCAAAGTTTTAGCTTAAATATGATAACTGAAGTGTGTGAAAAAATAATGCCACATATTCTTTAAAATATTGTTCAATTATATTTTGTAAAGTTTATGTGAATTGTCACTTCTTGAGCCATAGCGTAAATAAGTCATGTTATCTGTAATTGCTTTGTACTGGTAGAGTTACAGTATGTTGTACTTTCCCATATGCAAAACTATATTTAAAAAATTCAAGGCATGTTAAGACGCGACTCTAGAGTTATTATCTCATTTTGGAGAAGTGTAGGCATTCGTAATGATTATTAGGTCAAATATAAAATAAATTAGCAATGATTTTTTGGCACGGTGACTATTAAAGACCAAACTTTAAGCACTGCCGCCTTATTAAGCATGTTGCAGCAACAGTAAACATGTAACTTATTTTAATGTGTCACAGAATAGCTCAGGTAAGGTACCAAATATTTGCTTCTCTCAGAATACAATCACATTATGTGGGTGATTCATACATGAATAAAGTCTTAACATTAAAATTTAACAAAATAACAAAGACAGCACTACTGAAAATAAAAAACAAAATTTAAAGATGTACCTAACTGGCAATCTTGTAAGCTAAAATTAGCAGTCAATAGGAAAGCATGCTATGGATGAAAAAAATTAAGATGAAACGAATAAACCCACCTCCAATCTAGTTTTCAGCCTTTTTCCACTTCTATGTTTACCAGCAAAAGATAAAACATATTGTTGCATGTCGCTGCCCGGTATTTCCTTCACGTGGGAAGGCGCCGAGAGCTAGAGGTCAAGTTTATAATGTTATACGAAGCGAGCGGCCTATCATAAAGGATGCAGCCGCACACGCTGATAAACTTATCGCAACTTACGCCTCGCTAACCCTGAGAAACTCGTATTTCTCCATTTATCACGCAGGAATGTCATCATCATCATTACCTTTCCCAGAAAAACTTGGATTGTCGAGAACATTCTAGACAGCACCTACCTCAAGTATAAATACCACGTGCAGGCCTTTGAGGAGTGAGTTTGGTGTCTCGTGCGACCTTAAGCGACAGTTGGGTGATTCCGGAGCGGCGAGAAACGACTGCAGTAATCTGCAAGAGTGTGTTGGCGAGCTTGTGTAAAGTGAAGAGTGGGACTGATCTGAGGGACTGTGAACTGGATGCGTGAGTGAAAAGACATTATGGGGAAAATGGAAATAGACAGTTTTAACTAAAGGTGTGAAAATAATTGGAGCCGTTTAAGGGACATTAGCAAGAGTAAAGACTGTGATAAAGAAAGTAATTAAATATTACACTCAATAAGAATAATAAGAGTTAATAGGATGCTCAGACTGGTAAATAACAGATGTTTGACTGTTTGTAGCAGCGTCCATGTACCAATATCTTAAATTTTTTATGTGTGTGAATCCTGTAACCATATTAAATTAAATACAGACTTAAGTAATACACTCTCACTGCAATCTGTTGCAGAAAAAAATGAACATGACAGAAAAAATTAAAGCTACTGGGCTGTGTACCTTGTAACCAATACGTATATAGCAAATTATTGTCATTCAAAAATAACTAAAATCATTTAGCACATGTGTAAAATACTGCACTAGGTACATTTTACATTCAAACATTTAAATTTACTATAGACATTTAAAAATAGTTTCTGCAAATGCACATTTTGGATTTTGCAGTTACTGCTACATCAGAAAATTTCATACTTCCTGAAACAAGTTGGCTGTGGCTGTACATATAACATCGCAGTCCCTCATAATGTCAACAGCTGACATAACAAACAGCATGGCTTCTAGGTGTCAGAACAGCTGAGGTGGAAGGATACATTAGTAGTGTTTCCTTAGAACTGTCAGAAAACGGCCTTCGTAAATGAAACAGAGTATAACAGTGTGGTGCAGTAGATCTGCCAGAGGACTAGTGGGGCCATTCTTCTTTGATGGAACAATAACAGGTGCAAGTTACTGAACCATGTTAAGGAAAATATTGTGACAGCTGTTTACCTACTCTATCCAGAAGACAATAATTTTTTCCAGCAGGATGGTGCACCCCCCCATTACCATCAAGAAGTACAGTTGGATACAAATTACAAGTTCACACATGGTAAACAGCCTCAGGGAAGAAAATATTAAGTTATGAGCCCCCTGAAAGGCGGGTGGGCCAAAAGCCAGCTGCGAAGCAAAACGAAAAGGTCTTAAAATAATTAAACGACCAGAACTACAATATCAGTAAGAGCAATAGTGAAACCCCCTTAGGCCATGTGGCCCGCATCCGTCCGGCACGAGTTCAGAGAAGAGACTGCCCAATGGCCATCGGAAGTGGAACACATGTGCACTGCCGGAAGTGGCGGCCCTGCGGACCACACAGGCAATGATGTACCAAGAGTATAGATGAAAATGATATGAAACAATACTGACACAAGAAGTCACTATAATGTGCCGTGGGAGTAAACAGCAAAAAATCATACAAAACAATACTTAAATTTACCAGCCCTTCAAATTACAACAACATGCACAAGAGTACACTGCAAAAAACACATACAAAAGAATACTTAAAATTAACAAAACCCTTTAGTCACAAGTGCACAGGAGTACACTGCAAAATTATATTACAAAAGAATTCCTTAAAACTAACAAAACCCTTTAAATCACAGAGGCGTGCAAGGGACTTCGCAATTAAGGCACTCAAACAAAGAAAATACTTAAAACTAACACACGCTGGAACGTCCCTTGGGGGCCCTCGGGGGCTTCAGCACACAACACATGCACCAAACACATCAGACTCGATCGTGAGCGACCCAGTGGCGGCCTTAGGTCGGCCAAGGGACGAGGTCGGGTGACAAAAGGCCCTCCCCCCCTAAGGCCGGCACAGGTATAAACACATGGGACCAAAGCACATGCATTTTGGACTTGACGAAAAAGGGCTTAACTGCCACAACTGGGGTTGACTCCTGGGTGTGAGCGGGAGAGGTTGGGGTCGCAGCAATTGTGCCCTCGTTGGCGTCTGTTTGTTGGCAAATTATAGCACCTTGGCGTAGTGTCCGTCTGGGTGCATGTGCGTGTTTCCTCCCTGCCTGGAACCCGCGCTCCTCTAACTCTCCTCCGTCTGTGGAGATTGGGGGTGTGGAATCACTCAGCGAGATATCATGCAGCAATGTACCGAGAGCTCCTCTGGGGTCTCTGGCCGCAATGGAGGTTCCTGGACGGAGAACCCTGCGAATCTGTCAGGTGTAATGGGCGAGCAGTCCACGTCATCAAGTGTCTCATTCTGCGCAAGGGTGTTGGGCTCAATGTCCCTGGGCATCGAGCTACCGGCAGGTAATCCCATGAACCTCGTGGGTGTGATGGGTGTGGTGTCCATGTCCGTGTCGGCCCCACGATCGTGCGGTTGAAGGGAGTCGTCGTCATCACCTACCTCCATGGGATCATTTTTCAGAGTGTTTGCGGCGCGCAGATCAACACGGTGGATCTTTTGAAGCCTTCCATCGCCTAGGTGCATGAGGTACTACGTCGGTCCGGCGCTTTCCCCTATTGTGCCCGGTACCATCCAGCGGGGTGCTAATCCCACGCAAAGCTGTCTCTGGCTAGCCGATAAGGGATGTGCACGGTCATAAACCAGTTGGGACTGCCTTAATTCATGGGGTGGGCGAGTGGTGGTGATGGCGCACCCCTCAATGTACTCTTCCTAGTGGTCACGTGCTCTGTTCCTTTCATGTTGCAGTCTCTCCTCTCCCTTTTGCACGGGTTATTCCATCGGCTCCTCCTGGTCCTGCACCTCCAACTGCCCAGGCCTGGGTAGGTCCTGCCCCTCTACTAGCTGCGCTGGAGAAACTCCAGTCGCTGCATTGGTGCGCTTCCTCAGACAGAAGAGTGAATGCGGTAGGTGTGTGTCCCACTCCGCATGAATTTCCACAATGCGAATTCACAAGGACCGGCATTTCCTACCCACAAACTGGGTGCCGTTGTCAGTGAGTAGAACCCAGGGAAAGGCCCACCAGCGAAAGAACTCAGGTCCAGCAGTTGCGTGATAGTACCAGCTCGGGTGCTGCTTACAGGGTATGCCTCCACCCACAGCGTGAACAGGTTGGTCACGACAATGAACCTCTTGCCTCGGGCATTCCTGGGGAAGGGACCCATGACGTCAAGGGTGACTGTGTCAAAAGGTTGCGTGGGTTCCCTTGCCCGCTGCTGTTCCCTGCAGTCATGATGTTGAATCTTGTGCGTTTGGAAATGTTTACACGCGCGCACGTACCAGCAGGTTTCCTTGTTGATATCTAGCCAGTGAAAGTGCTTGCCTACATCTCGTCTACCCCGGTGTGGCCAGCGGAAGTGTCATCGTGATGTAGTTGGAATACGGCTGCGTGGGCCTGTCGGGCTACAAATAGTCTCCAGGGGGCGTCAACGTGGTGCACGCTACACTGAAATACGCCACTGACCACCAGGTAGTACTCAATATGTTCAGCCGTGCAGGCTGCCCGTTTGCAAAATGTGAACTCTTCAGTTTCCTGAGCGCAGAGCACTTTGTGCTACAACTCATTGAAGGCGTGCACAGGGTCGGCCTCCATCATCACACACAAGACTACAGCAGGCGTTCCCGGGGTCTGCCTAGTGAGCTCGTGATGCAGGTTGGGGGGGAGAATGCCGTCCCAGGTGGTGTCGTTACGCGACTCGCGTTTCGGGTTCGAGTGACGGTAAAGTTCATCTGCCAGTTCATTATATTTACCCGGCACGTGTTCGATGACGAAGTCCAGCGCTTGGCGCGACAATGCCCAACGAGTGAACTTAGACTGGTACCCATGCGCCTTCTCCAGTCAACGTAGGCAGTGGTTGTCAGTCCGCACCGTAATTCACTGCATTCCACAAAGTGGCAGTACCGCTTTAGCGCCCTTACGACCACAAGGCATTTGCGCTCGTTTAAGTCATAATTTTGTTCAGTCCTCCCAAACTTAGCACTTGCATAGTCTACGACGAGGAGCTCACACTGGTCCCCTAGCTGATAGAGCACCGTGCCTAGTCCTTCCTGGCTTACGTCGGTCTGGACATAGAGCTGACGGGAGTAGTCCGGACGTATGAGAATGTGGCACTCGCAGAATCTGTGCTTAGTTTCATCTTAAAAACATTTTGCGCTGCGTCAGTCCAGCGATAGCAGTACTTAGGAGAGAGCAAGTCTGTGAGTGGCGCGGCGATGGTGGCAAAGTCCGGCACTAAATTCTCAACCAGTTTACCAACCCCACGAATCGCTGAAGCTGTTTGCGCATGTGCGGGGGAAGAGAGGGGGACTTTGCCTTAATTAGCCACCAACTGTTCCAGTGACGGGCGGTTACTGCGCTGGTCCACAACGTGACCCAGGAAGAAGAATTCGGTCACCCCGACATGGCACTTGTGATGGGCACGCGTGGGCCCATGGGTCGCGAGTCTCTCCTCCACCAGGGCAAGGTGGTGAGCGTGTTCCTCCCAAGACTGGGACCATACTACGACGTCGTCGACGTATGTCGTGGTGAATAGGCCGACGTAGCCATCAAAGACTGAAAGGTCGCGGGTGCGTCTTGCAAGCAGACGGGCATTGACCTGAACTGGAACCGCCGCCCGTCTAGCATAGTGAAAATGGTCTTGGGCCAGTCCTAAGGCCATACGGGGATCTGCCAGAAGTCGGACTTTAAGTCTAGAGCGGAAAAAACGTTTGCCTACCACAAGCCTGCTAAAGTGTCTGAGATGTTCAAGAGCCGGGAGGGGGGGTAGGGGTGCACTTGAAATTTACACAAAACCTAACTAATCCGTTTTCCTTGTCGGTCATGACCACCTGACAATTATACAGGTTCTCACTAGGCTCAATCACCCCGTCCCTGTGCATGTCCTCCACCTAGTCTAGGATTGCTTGCCGGATCGGACCATTATAGTTAATGGGCCCTACGAAGACCGGGGAGTCAGTAACTGTCAGGATCTCGTGCTGGGTAATGGTGGTATGACGCAGTAAGTCAGACACCAAGAACACGTTGAGGTGTTGGTTTAGCACAGTCTCAAACAAGGGTACATGCTCACGCGGGACGGCATGGTTCAACTCATCCAGTAAAACGGGTCCCTTGAGGGGTGTGGGGAGGGGGGTCTTGATACCATAAGCAGTACGTCGGTCGGCAGTGCCAACATGGAGTCTCTCGTTGCTTACCTCGAAATGGGCGTCTTACTCGTGTAACCAAGGCTGACCCAAGATTACTTTTTTCTACAGCCCTTCCACCACGAGGGCTCTGGCTGTAGTAAAAAGGTCCCGGAGCTGAACGGTGATAGTGGCTCGGTCCCACATCTCCATCGGCGAACCCCAGGTGGCAAGGCGGAGCAGCCTCAGCTCTGGTATCAGCTGGTGTGCAGGCACTAGGTGGCTAGCGATGAAATTGTGTGTCGCTGCAGTGCCACCCTCAGTTGGGTGGCACTGCAGCGATCAGGGCCACCCTCGGCTGACCATTGACGCTCACCAGGATGCGCAGCAGACTCTTGTCACTTGCGGTAACATGCCCCAGGAGGGGGGTCCCACATCGGAGTAGTGCAGTTATGGTAGTGGTCGGTCGTCTCTGAGGGGGGGTGGGCCAGCCAAACCGACGCCCCCTACCGCCCATTTCCCGCTGCAGTGGCCTCCGCCCGGCGGGCAAGCACAAGGGGGCACTCCCGTTGACGCAGTTCTGGGTGCAGGAGCTCGAGCGCAGCCTCCTCCGTATCACCCTCGTGCAGTCTTTGGAATAGGTGCACTTTTCCCCTTATGAACGTCTCCGCACACGCACACTCACCGTCCGCCTGTTACCTGCACAGTTCCATGAGACATGCCACTCTCGCCCTCACATCGTTGAAACGATACTGCACTGCGCAGGCGAACTCGGGCCACGGCACCTCGTACGCACATGCACAATACCACCAGTCCTTGGCACCCTCGCAGAATGAGCCGCTGCACTGCTAGACCACTCCTCTATTAGAACACCGTGTCTAGCCAGTTATCTTCGCACCGTCTTAAAAACTTGACCAGGGCTTCCCACCGACGGCACGCAGACGTCGGTAATGGGAATTCAGATACGTGGTTAACTGGCACATGCTATAGATGTGCCACCTCTAGTTTTGTGGCCGCGGCGCTAGGGCCTGTAGAAGGGGTAAAGCACACCTCGCACGCAAAACACCAGAGTGTGAAGGAAGGGCACTCATCTGGGTTTGCGCAGTCCTGGTGTTTACGTTGGTGGCAACCAACGCAGCACGCCATTTCGGAATCAAAGCTTAGACAAATCAGAGCAGCGCACAGACTATGCAACTAAGCCTCACCATCCGCGGTGCACAGGCAAAGTTTACCGTCCGCAGTCGCCTGGAGTTCACCCTGTCGCAGGCGAAGGCGTCCGCACACTGCACACGGCCGGGTGCCCATGCCTGTTGACGAGTTCAAGTTCCTGTAAATACCCGGGCGGACGCATGTGTGTAAATATCATTATGCTCTAGCCCTTGCTGCACGCGTACACAGAGGGAGATGATGCACCTGTGTAGCAACACTGATTCTTTCAGGATACACAGTTCCCTGTACTCACAAGTTAGTCCACGGGAGTTGATCAAAGCAGGCGAAAGCCACATGTAGTTGGGCACCACATTGTTACCGACGTCAACTGGTAATAAGTAAAAATGTTTAAAGAGTAAATTACCAGGGCGCTAGGCCGTGAATATGCTCACGGCCACGCGGTAGGCAGAGACTCTAACAGCGTGTGACGTCGCCACGTGGCTACTTATTTGACGGCAGAACATACATACCCTTAGTCTTCTGTTCTGCTGTTGGCTGCAGAACACGCCTTATGCTGTAACGCGACGGGGAAGGTGCTATACTAGACAAACGGAGTCGACCAGATGCTCGTTAGAATTGGGTGCCATTCGGCATGTAATTAACAAAAAAGTTATACATTATCACTTCAGGTGGTACGGGATTTACACACAAAAAAAGTTACACTGTAAAATAGCCATGCGGCTGCACTCAAATTAAGGTGAGGTCCCGCCCGATTCAGCCTGGGTACAAATTACAGAAAATATTAAGTTAAGAGCCCCCCGAAAGGCGGGTGGTCCAAAAGCCAGCTGCGGGGCAAAACAAAAAGGTTAAACGAAAAGGTTTTAAAATAATTAAACGACCAGAACTAATATCAATAAGAGCAATAGTGAAACCCCCACAGGCCATGCGGCATGCATCCGTCCGGCACGAACTCAGAGAAGAGACTGCCCAATAGCCGTCGGAAGCGGAGCACGTGCGCACTGCTGGAAGTGGTGGCTCCGTGGACCACACAAAAGATGTAACATGAGCATAGATGAAAATGGTATGGAACAATACTGACACAAGAAATCACTATAATGAGCATGGGAGTAAACTGCAAAATACTCATACAAAACAATACTTAAATTTACCAGTCCTTCAAATTATAACAACGTGCACAGGAGTACACTGCAAAAAAACATACAAAAGAATACTTAAAATTAACAAAACCCTTTAAGTCACAACAATGTGCACAGGAGTACACGGCAAAATGATATCACAAAAGAATTCCTTAAAATTAACAAAACCCTTTAAACCACATGGGCGTGCACGGAAGTATCCAAGCAAGCCACTTACACAAAGAAAATACTTAAAATTAACACATGCTGGAACGCCTCTCGTGAGTCCTCGGCGCACATCAACACACGCATAAGACTCATACGCGAGTGAACTGGGGCAGCCTTACGCCGGACGAGGTAAGGTGACAGTATGTATAAATATTGAATGTAAGATGACATATTAACATTTTTATTTTTTTTACAATATGGAATGAAGTGTTTTGCTTTGTCAGGCATTTTTGTAAAGAATATTTTATGTTTTACACATTTTTACCACATAATTATTTTAATCTTCATAGTCTGCTAGCAACTTCTGTAGATCCCAAGAATGCCATTTTCAAAAATTTTATCTTCATTTTTTAAAAGAGTTGTTATTCTTATCAATTATCACAATGTATTTATGTCAATTGGTGTATGTCACTATACAAAACATTTGAAATCATATTAAAAGGGTTTGAAAAGTAGAATATTTCATGAAAGATATTATGTATCTTTCTAGTGCGTAACTCTTTATGTATTTTCCAGTGTTATGTGTTGTTCCAGAGTAGAGTGAAAGAGTGGTAATGGTTGTTATGTTGGTACCAGTAATGACAGAGCCAGGAGAGTCAGTCTTCCAGGCAGCCACTCTCATGTAGGATGCGCCATGCTGCTCGTATACAATAGTGGCGACGAGGTTAAAATTGTGGAGCGAGAAATGTTGTTAATTGGGTTAATTGGAGAGTTTAGAGTCATGGAAATTGTGCTGGGAAGGCTCCAGTTTTATTTTGTGGCCAACAAGATTGACGCTGATGTATCAAAACGTGCAGTATTCTCTATGGGGTGTGGTGCGGAACTTTACAATCTGGTAACATCATTGTTGGTGCCAAAGTCTACAGATGCTGTTTCGCTTGGAAAGGTTCTTAACAAGATTAGTGAACATTCTGAAACGAAACTGAGCGAGATTGTGGAAACGTTCAAGTTCCTTAAAGGTGACCAGCATGAAGGGGAAATGATTGCAGTGTATGTGGCAGAACTGTGTAGGTTAAGTATCCATTGCAACTTTCCTAATCTAGAATGTATGTTGCGTGATTGTCTGATGTATGGGATCAAACACAGAGCTGTCCAGCATGCGCTATTAGTTAAGGATAAACTCACATTTAAAGATTCTGTGGATATAGTAACAGCGGCAGAGACTACTGGGAAAAATATGGTAGATTTGAGGGGTGAAATAAGTGACCTATCAGGACCATCTGGCAAAGTGATGAAACTCAGAACAGGCAATTTGAGTAGGCAGATGGGAGAGGTTAAGGTTAGGCACGGCACAAAGTTTGTCTAACATACGGGCGTGTTGGCATTGTAATGGAAACCACCCTGCCGATAAATGTAGACACACTGCTACTAACTGCAGATTTTGCGGAAACCGGGTACACATTGAATGAGCATGTAGTACAAAGAAAAAGAAGAATGAAGTACCAAGCCGGACCAGAGGAAATGGTGAAAGAGACAAAGCAGCATAGGGAGGCAACTGACCAGAAAGTGGGTGATTACACCTTGCGTAACATGAAGGACCAGAGCAGACGGGGCCCACTGTGTGTGGAGGTGTTGTTGAATGGAAAACCACTTGCAAGACAAATTTTTAAGTGTGCTAGCTGGTCTATACCCTTTGGTGTACAGAACAGATGAAAAAGGGACTTATGTACTCACTACCTACAAGTCAGTGAAGTTTTTGCAGTGCTGGAAGGTGGACAGGTGTTTACGAAACTTGACCTAGAGGCGTCCTACCTGCAGGTGACAGTGGACTATGCAACTGCAGAGTTGCTGACAATAAATACAATGAAGGGTCTATTCAAGGTGAGGCGGCTACCTTTTGAAGTTAGTAGTGGTCCAGCTATTTTCCAGCAATTAATGGCAACATTGCTAGAGGGAGACCCAGGGGCAGTTGTGCTGCTTTATGACATTTTGGTTGGTGGTTGAGATGAGCAGGAGTTGATGGCACGTGTCCAGGAAGTACTGGGGAGATTGAAAAAGTCACTTTTATTTATAATTACTAATCTAAGTACTTGTTTGCTGTGAATGCTGTTACCTGATGTTAGAAAATTTGTCCCGAGTACTTATACTGCAAGAATCATCCAGTTTACTGATGGATCCTGTGAGGGTAGCACGAGAAACGTGTTTGGATCCTGTCTTATCTAGTGTTGTACCATTTGTGAAACAAGGGTAGCCAGGACAGTGTGCAAAGGAATTAAAGCCTAATTATATATGGCATCAAGAGCAGTCAGTTCACAAGGACTGTGTGCTATGGGTGAACAGAGTGGTTATACCTCTCAAGTTACGACCAGAACTTATGATCATACTTCATGCAAATCATGATGGAATAGTTCTCATGAAGGCAAAAGCCAGAAGCTATTTTTGGTAGCCTAAGCTTGATGCCGCAATTGAGGAAGCATTAGGACGTTGTGACCAGCGTCAAAGATGTCGTAATAACCCATCAAAGATACAGTCTTCTTGGCTGACAGCAGAGAAGCCATGGAGATGGATACATATAGATTTTTCTGGACACTGTCAAGGAATGAAATTCTTGATTGTGGTAGATGTTTTTTCGAAATGTCCGGAAGTGCAATGCGTTGCAAACATGTCGGCAAATGTAGTAGTACAGGAGTTGCGCGACATGTTTAGTTGCCATGAGTTGCCCAATGTGGAGGTGGCAGACAATGGCACAGCATTACGCTCACAGGAATTGGAACTGTTTTTGCAGAAAAATGGGGTCAAAAGTTGTTTTCTCTCTCATACCATACATTAAGTAATGGCCTGGCAGAGCGAACAGTGCAAACAGTAAAGCAAAAACTTCGGAAGATCATGCAAGACGATTGTGAAACAAGTCTGGCACGTATTTTGTTGTCATTGCGAACAACACCAGTAGAGACACATGAAGGACCCCTGCATAAATGTTGATGAACAGGCCTTTACAGACTGGCCTGACTAAACTTCATCCATCATAGTGGCAAGGCAGACATGAGAGACATGCAGGTTCTAGTACCACCCCAAAAAGTCGACAGTCTCAGCTAGGGGATGCAGTATGGCTTCCAAACTGGACACAGATGGCTAACAGGATCAGTCACAGCAGTTAAAGGACAGCTGATATTCAGAGTAAATGATGAGCAAGAACTGCAACATCGACGACATATAGATCAACTGTGCCACCGCAGGGAGTCACCTATACAACAGAGGTCAGCAATGATGCCAAGATCCTGGAAGGCTTCAGGGGCAGCAGAATTCCAAGTCTCCCAGCACATCAAGGTGAGGCCCGACCAGACAGCTCATCAATGTCTACTGGATGGACATGAGACAGTAGTCTAGCCTGCTGAGCTAGCAGCAGATGCAGAGCAGCCAGCTCTGCAGCCCCAGCCAACAATACAGCATGCCAAGCACCCAGCAGATGCAGAGCAGCCAGGGTTGCAGCCTAGTCCAGCTGGTTCCAGACACTCCTCACCGTTCAGGGGGTTCCCAGAGGAGCCATGAGCTGCAGTGGCAGTTTGTAGGAGTGCTGCTCAGCAAAGGTTCCAGCCTACAGAGCGAACAGTGGAGACAGTAAAGCAAAAACTTCAGAAGATCACGCAGGAAGATTGGAAAACAGTCTGGCAAGTATCTTGTTGCGCAGGTGTTCATGGTCACAGCTTTGTATGCTATTATTTATTACGCTACGTACTGAAGAGTCTCACAAAATGACTCGTGGTACGAGATGAATTGGTTTCCGAATCTTGTTGTAACATTCAACTGGAGTAGTGCTAGTGTTGGTAACATGTCTCCATTACATCTAGGAAAAGTCAATCACGATTTTTGAAGGATGTTGAGACTGAATGTTGCGTTTGAACTGTAGAAGGTAGAGAAAGTTTTGTTTGACGTGCGGGAAGCCGCTCTCGTATTTTTGGAAGAATTTGAAGGCCAAATATGTGTTAAGTGGTCAACATGGATACATCAAGATGCCTGGGTAAACTGACCATGCAGGCAAAGTTTGAGAAGTGGCCCAAAACCGCACAATTTAATAATAACAGGAAAATAAAAATGTAAACTTTTCCCGCCTATTTCCTCTCCAGGTATAAGGTATTGCTAACCGACCTTGGTTTATACGTTGCTTCAGCTTGAAGCACAATAAATTCACAACGCATATTTTATTTATAATTATTTAGTGAAAACATCAACACCTAAGTACACACTCTGTTGAGAATTATTTATTTCTACCGATTGAAGCTAAACATTAAAATTCTGCAAACTTTAAGTTTTCTTTGTGTGGCAAAATTTTGAATTAGGAACATTTAATTATAGTTTTAAAATTGACCCAGGCATTACTAGGCAATATCAGCCAAATAAGTAATTCAAATAAGTCAAACAAAAATTAAAGTGAGATACAAATTAAATATTTGTTTATTTACTTGAAAAGGGTAACACAAATGTGGAATAATTTTTTTTTATTTCTCCTAAAGCCTAAGTAAATATAAATCACAATAATTTTGATAAATGTGTTTCATTTAAATAAATATTTTATCTTCATTTTATTGGTTCCACAGTTAAGTGTTGCATACTATTTTGAGTGAGAGAGTAAGATAAATACCTTGTTACACATTGATATGAAGATCATAATGGTTATGGCTCATACACTACACCCAACACAAAATTGAAATTTTTTTTTGTGTTTCTTCTGTATGTGTTCTGTGCCTTGTGGGTATATGGTCAGCGCTACACCTGCACTGATATCAGTCTCAATATATAACCCATATTACATACAAGGGGCTAACACCACAGAATAAAAGTTAGTATACATGCAGATTTTGGGGAGTGTGATCCATAATGCGCACATTTGAGCTTTGTGAATTTCATTGTGTGAAGTGTTAGCCTATGTCTAAATAGTGTGCAAAAGTTTGAGCGTGTCAGATATTCTAAATCATTAAATTGAGTGTGAATGTATGGCATTTTTTGAGTTAGGAGGTGGTATACAAGACGTCAGGTAATTCGCGGATACGGACTACACCACACGAGTCTGTGATCAAAACTAAGTAGGAAATACTCTTTGGTAAAAATGCATAAGACCCTTTGTTTACGAGAAAAACGACATGAAAGGCCCAGAAAACATTGTAGCAAGCACGTGGTATTTCAATTAGATAAGGGTGAGGTGATGTGGCAATGCTGCAACTAATGTGTCGGTCGTAAGGCATACGGTAAGGGAACGAGACTAGCTGAGTAGTGACAAAGAGGATATGGAATTCACATGCAGTGAGTACTGGGATATCGCAATGGCCATGGGTGCATCCAACGACCAAGCTCCGTGCGTGCTGCATGTATCCAAAGTGTGAAAAAGTGCATTGCTATGGGCGTAGCAAACTTTGAACACCTGTCATAAAGTCTCAATGTTTTATATGCTGTTGCTGTATGCTGTGCTTAACATGAAATAATGTCAATTAATCTACTTTAATGTCGTTTTTCACGTAAACTAAGGCCCTTATGCTTTATTACCAAAGAATATTTTCTAGAATATTTTCTACTTAGTTTTGATCACAGATTCGCGTGGTGCAGTCTGTATCCGTGAATTACCTGACATCCTGTATGGTAAGCATCTAGAGAGGCTCTAGTCAGGGTGAAGATGAAGCCAGCTTAGGGAAAAAGAAGGTTGAAAAAGGAAGGAGAGCATATTAGCCAATAGGAATTAAGCTTCCGCAATGGTCTCAGCAAGCATAATAATTTCATGCAGTGCATAGCACAATGGTACAGCTGCAGTGAATGATGGAACAAAAAACCAATCCATAGAGGCGTAAAGTTCCGTTATAAGCTACTTCACAGCTTATAGTCACGCATTAAATTTATACAAAGGAACAAAATTTCTGTAGAAAGCAGAAAGCCACACTAGAAAAAATAATAAAAGAAATTGTATTTCACATTTGCATATAAATACTTAATCACTTGTTTTTTTTAAATCTAGGCTATAAAATTTACTCTTAACGTTACTGAGCACTTCTAAACCTCTCATTTAACGTCTCTATAAATATTTTTTACACATTCCTATTACAAACTGCTCTTACTGAAATTTTTTTTTACTTTCCATTAAAATTCTATTTTGAATTTCATCACATTATTGATTAAACATGTCACAGTTATAAATTATTTTGTAAAATTAATCTACATGATTACCAATAAACTGAGTGATTATTTTCCGCTTGGCCATACAGTTGTTTTTCCAACTAAATGTTTTACCAAACAGATTTTTTTTAACGTTACAATAAATTGTCATTGTCATATGTTTTATTTAATCTTTGAATAACTTTCGCCTCTGTAGAAGCTAACTCAACAGCTGTTCCAAAAAAGGGAAAATAATACATGAAAATTGTTTATGTGGAAATTACTAATCACACTTAATATGCAACATTTTGAATGAGCCGTTTCAGAGAAACACCATGATAAAAGTACAAGTTTTTCTTGTTCTTTGAAAGTCATTTTCCTAGTGCCGGCTCTTCTCCCAGTACTGAGACAGGGAATTAGTTATATCCCCTGGCTTTACCTGGTAATACATGTAACCCATGTAATCTTCTTACAACAGAAAAGATTAATTATTTACAGTAGAGCAATCAAATGAGCCTACAATGTATGCATTAATGAATACTAAGTGTAAAAAGTAAATTTACTCCCTCTTACACTGTGTATGTGTGTGTGTCTGTGATAAAAACCTAATCGACAAACATACATTGTGGACTGAATGAGAGGTTTGCGCACAATCGTTGGCTCCTTATCACATACTGTACATTCCGCTACATGGCCTGGTGTTACTAACTTTATTAGACCTAATGTTAAGAAGTTAGAAAATGAATTTAAATATAATAAGAAAATTGACACATACTGTTATGATGCCAAGCTCTCAAATCACACAATCAGAATCTGCAGAAGCTGAACCCAGTTCCGTATCTTTACAATTACCACTAATTTATAATCCTTCCAAACAAACCTTTTTTCCGAGGAAGGTCACGCATAGACGAAAAGTGACGTCTAGTACCACCACAGCACGTTCCTGTAGATGCAAAATGTTAGGTTATATAAACAAAACATAATAACTAACAAAATTAATAATCGTACAAGATAGAATACACAAATATGGCTACACTATACATTACATCAATTACTACAAACACTTGATCACCACTTTCAAAGTAAACATAGCAGACTAAACACAACAAATTGAAAAATTCACTTGTTGTCAAAGGATAAAATGTAATATCGATAGAATTATCGAAAGTAATACATATCGTATACATAATATCATTTTTCATCTATCGATTGTGCAACAATTAATAAACCGTCAGCCGAAATCTCAGTTTCAAAACCCACATTTCAAAACAAGAATTATACTGTCATTCGAAACTCCGTTTTGGAAACTTGTGTTTCGTGTGATATTTTAGGCCGGATATTACAGGTATCAAAATAATGCAAAACAAGTGAGCGTTAGTGAAATGTTTCGAGACGTTGTTTAGCAAGTCCTTAGAAAAGGGTAAGTTGCCACAAGGTTGGAAGGATGTGTTGGTGGTCACAATACACAAGCAGTGGAAGGATAGAGGGAGGCCTGGCAGGACAGACTGGTGAGTCTTGCATCGAGTACAGGAATGGTAATGGAGAGGCTGGTGGTTCAGAATTTGGTGAATGTTATGAACAAGAAAAATTGGTTGGAGGAGTCACAACATGGTTTCAGAAAAGGACACTCATGTGAGACGCAGTTGGCTGGTCTGTAAGAGGATCTGGGGCAGGTAGCTGCTGAGGGTAATCAGGCTGATACCTGCTTCATTGATTTTGGGAAGGAATTAAATAAAGTGCCCCATGGAACTTTGATGAAGAAGGTGAATGAGCTGATACCAGATAAGTGGGCAGTGGAATGGATTGGGGACTTCCTCGGAGGGGAAGACAGAGGGTGAAAGTGGGGGAGGCAATGTTGGATAAAGGAGAGGTTACATCATGGGTGCCGCAGGGAAGCATGCTGGGCCCTTTGTTGTTTACCATAATAGTAAATGACATGACTTTGGGGATATAGGGAAAAATAAGATTTTTTGCTGATTATTGTTTATTGTATGCATTGGTGGGAGGGGGTGATAACTTGCAGGCAGACATTGACAGGATATGGTTGTGAACCATGGAGAATAAAATTAAGATGAATGCAAGAAAACTGAGGTAGTGAGGTTTACAAGGAAGAAGGAGAAAAGCAAACGACATTTACAGATCGGAGGAGCTAGAGATAGCAGAAGCAGCATAATATAAATATCTAGAGATTGTATTGCAAGGAGACCTCGGATAGAAAAAAACAGGTAGAGAAGGTGGTTGCAACGGGAAGAAGGGCTTTGGGTATGTTGGGAAGGGTTCTGAAGAGAGTCAGCAGTGAGGTGAAGGAGAAGGCATGTGGTACAATGGTACATGCGATGTTATAATATGCGGTAGCAGTATGGGACGCGTACGTGGAGGTGAGAGAGCTATAGAAGGTGCAAAGAAGGGCAGCAAGATGGTTGAAGGGTAGGTGGAGAAGACAGGAGGAGGATGGTGACGATGAAGGGAACTATAGACCATCAGTGATGATGAAAGAAATGGGGTGGAGCTCGTTGAAGGACAGGGGGAAAGTTGAAAGGCTGGTCAGTATGTACAGGATGTAGAATGGAGAGGGATGGTGGGGAAGGTTACGCTGCCAACTAAGTAAGAGGGTTTTTAGGGGGAGAGGAGACAACAGTGAGAAGCTTCAGAGGGTGTGGAGGAGAAAGGAGCAGGGTAAGCAGTCTATGCTTGTGAGAGAGTGGAATGTGTTGTGGGAGGAGTTGGTATCAATGAGAGGGGTTGCAAAGTTCAGGGAGGGCATGGAAGTGAAGTTTGGTCGGGGGAGGGGAGAGGTGAGAGAGAGCTCGCCACTGAGCAGTAGCCCAATCGCAGGTTATTATTATTACTATTATTATTAATTCTTGTTATGGTGATACGAAAAGGAAATACATTTTACAGCAAATCACAAATATGACAAAAAAAAATTCAAGTTGGATACATTGCTTTTTTTTTTTTGCAAAATGCAACATATTTATTTTGTATTTGTTATTATCGTGACTAGAGCTAAATTATGTAATCACTATGCATTTACTCTCATTACTTTTAACCAATTTAACAATTTGTTTTACACTTTTACATATACTAGTTGTATAATTCATACCATATTTAATAACGAAAACAAAATTTCTTCTTTGTTTATATTGAGCACGAAACCTATGATTCGACGCGAAACTTGAATTACAAACCTAGGTTTCGAAAACAAGCGAAACCTCACTTTGGCTGTGTTTATACAGTTCACAAGCACTCCTTTCCTAAATCCATGTTAACGATGGTTTGAGGAGTCTGTATAAAAGTAATCAGTATCTTATGACAGCAGAAAAATCGAATACTGCACAGCAAAAAATAGTGATAATTTAAATAATAAATATTTAAACCTGTGAATTATTTTTAATGATTATTTAAATCACGCCTGCAGATTATGATATGGCTTATATATCGGAACTCACATAGCTTGCCGCGCTTCATCGCTGACGGCCACAAGGCTCAATATTAAGTCTGGATAAAACATATATTATGAATCTCCTCACAAAGAAAAAAAAAAAAACTAATACATTAGCAGTAAGAGAGACAAAATTAATGAATCAGCAGCGACTAAGTTTCTTGTCTTAAAAGTAGACAATTTACTAAACTATAAATCTCACATTGCTTATATTTTACCTAAAATAAATTCAGCCAGTTTCGCTCTACGAAGTGTTGCATAAGGTCTTAAACAAAAATTCTACAAAAGTTGTATATTTTGCATGTTTTCATTCCATCATGTGTTATGGTATAATTTTTTGGGGTAATTCCACTGTGCCGCAGTACAAGTAACAATTAATACAACAAGTTTCGATTATGTATATTGTGATCAGCTCTATCGGGTGTCGACTTGACGAAGATCTCGTTTAGGATATGTGCAGATAAGGGGAACACAAGACAAGTAATGTCTTTTATTAACTTGCCTCCATACTTAAAAAAAATTATGCACAAGGAGATGTAATCAAGGGAAGAAAATGAGGAGTGGAAACAGGAGGGGATCCGAGCCATCCAAGTATAAGGTCACCTTGCAGAGGACAAATTCCAAAGACAAACGACATGGTGGCGCTAGCATCGCATCACTCACATAAAGAAGTGTTTCACATGAAAAGAGAGACGTAAGAGTAATCAATGGTAAAAGAAAATCAGACACATGTAGACCTCTTTAAAAAGTTTGCATGTGAGTACACGTTTCCAATACTGATATTCGTGTCCAAAAACAGTCATTTATTTCAGAAAAATGAGTCATTTCATAAGCATGACACAATAATAAAAAACACTTATACAAGCCTTCAGTCAACTTAAAACTACTCCAGAAAGGGCCGTCCTACCTTGGTTGCCAACATTTCAAAAAATTACTACAACACCTTCAAGAATTTTTGATAGTATGTGCATTTTATAGCCTTAGATAAATATCTAAACTACAAAAATTAATTACTTACTGTATAAATTTAATTGTATAAATTTTTCGAGTTTCAAGGATTTTACTGCCGTGTTTAATTATGTTTTTCGTTGTTTTCTACGTTTGTTGTATTCAAAAATTTTAATTTTTGCTGGTTGTACGGGTTAAGCCCAGGCTTTGCACGATTTAGGTGAAATTGGAGTTGTCTACCCATACACACCGTTTGTGAGTAATCGTGGAGTGATGAGTGGCTTGTGGAGTGTTGTGGATGGCGTGCAGGAATTAGGTGGTGGTAATGTGGTCGAATTGGTTTTTATGATCCATAAATATTGATCGTAGGTAAGTAATGGGTGTTGATTAACAAGCTGTGCACAAAAGGAAATTATCAGTTGGGTAAGCTCATAATGTTAATAGTCAGGCAAAAACTAATCGTGTAGGGATTTATGGCTCGTCGATGAAACCTCTAAATACTGCGAGTCAGGTTAACCATCCCCAATTATGCTATCTTCAGTATAGTCCAGGTTCCTTTGATGTTTTTGTTGAGTCGCAAAACACAAATATATACAATCTACACCCCATTTCTTTAGGTCGCAAACTCCAACCCAACCGAGATATTTTACATATCCAAAGAGTGGGCCCACCTAAATTTAAAATTACATACACTTCTGGTCTCGCATCCAAACAGTTTATGTATTCAGATTTACCGAAGAAATTGAAAGTGTCTGTAACTATACCTACTAGCCTTGTACAATGCCAAGGTTTGGTGTATGGCATCTCTCTCGATATGTCGGTAAATGAAATACGAGAATGACTAGGATGTGATTACAAGGTTCTTTACATTGAGAGATTAACAAAACATGTCATTAAGGGATCTATATTGGAACAGGTCCCTATCCGACTTGTTAGCCTGACCTTTGGAGGGCAGCACTTACCATCTGAAGTCATAATATTCAAACAGATTTTCAAAGTCTATCCTTGTGTGCAGTGTGTGTTGCAGTGTATTCGGTGTTTCCGCTTCGGACATATCCAGAAACATTGCTACGCTAAAAGTGTTCATTTTCTTGCTTGTTCGCAACCTCATGATGTGGCAAATTGTCCTAATGCAGATACGCCTGTCTGTATGCACTGTTCTGGTCAGCACCTGGCTCATGATAAGTCTAAATGTCCAGTTTGGGAGATAGAGTGCGAGGTCAAACATGTAATGTCATATTACAATCTTTCTTATGCTGATGCCAAAACTAAAGTCCAGCCTTATTTCTGGGTCTTTCTTGTGCCACAACCACAGTCTCAGTATCCAATTATACTTCCACTCGCCTCACTAGCTCAATTTCCACCTCTGCCCACACCATCAGTTCTATCTCGCTCATCATTGCCTCCATCTTTCCCGATTGCATATTCACTAGCTATACAGGGCTCCACCCGACCCTCGCGAATGGCCAAAATGTGGTCCGATGACTATAACGTTTGCTACAAGGCGCTACCTCTAGTGACTTCTAACAGTGTTACCCCTTCGTTTAATATTAGAGACTATTATGCTCAATTCAAACCGGATGCTGTCGACAATTTTCTCTCCCCTGTTCCTACCTCACTATCTGACGAGGTTCCACTCTCTGAGGTGTGTAAAGTTCCTAGGCTTAATAAAGACAAATTGAATTCCTTGACAGAAACGATTGAGCATATGTTCACCATAGGAAAAAAAAAAATATCGACTTATAATGTTGACCGGGAGAGTCTTGTTCAATAATTTATTCAAATTCTCCTATAAAGGGATGTTTTTTTTTCTTTTCCTATTTCTTGCCACCCTTATTTCCTCCACGTTTTTGTGCCATACCATGGACCACTAGATCTCTCCTGTCTAATAGATTTCCAGGCCTTCATTATTTGAATGCTCATACTACAAACGTTCTCCTGACCGAAACTCAGATGTTACACCCCCAACTCCCTCGTTATATAGGAACCTTTCGGTCTTTCGTCTCCCCTAATGAAGATAGAGAGACTGATATATATTTATGGGATACGCATGCTGGTGAGGTTTTGATCATTACTTGTGTCCTGACAGTTGCCACGACGTGGATGCGGTGGTGATTCGGTTGTCTCAAGGCTGATTTCGTATCACTATCGTCTCGGTCTCGGTCTCGAGACGATACTGATATAGACGATACTAAATTTTTATGTTCAGATCAGGATTGGGTGTCTGATGTGAACCGCGCGTTCACGAGCTCTATTGTGCCCACTCTGACTGCCACAGTCGTTTCCAAAACACCAGACACACCACACTGACGGGCTTGTGGGCACGAGTGAGAGTGTTCATAATTGCATCAGTGTTCATAAAAGCATCAGTGTATTCAATCAGGGTATCTAATTGCATCAGTGCTATTAATTGCATTAGTGTATATAATTAATATCATAATTGTCATCACAAAAGACAGTTGACACAGCCACAGCCAGGGACATTTGACATTGTACACTTGGCAATACTGTGGCTGGTACAATGAAAACATTTAGGATTAATATAATCATTTTTATTGTGCATTTGTATAAGGAAAAATTATGTTGTCTTAGGTTAATTTAATTCATGTCACTTCCATCTCATAATCATTTTTTTAAAGTGTATATTGTGCTTCATCGTTTCTTTGCTTAGCGTCGTCTGCGCTCACGTAGCAGAAGCTGGCCCATGCATCCCCCCAGTTCTCTACAGCACTTGAACGCATCAAGACTTGTCAGTCTCTCGCTCCGCAAAGGCCCTCGGTGCCGACATCTGAAGCTGAACTCATATTCACTACAATAGACTTCACTTCATGAACCGGATTATTATTTTATTTGTTATAACGCCGAGGGGAGAGCAACGTTACTCTCATCGGAGAGTTTTAACGCAATCGCATTTCACATTATAAAGCCAAGTGTTCGCCGTTCCAGGCCGTTAAGGGCACGTTTTGTACTAAAGTTGTGTGTGTTCATTAAGGAGTCGCAAGGAATAAATAACTCCACAAGCATCGTAAGTGTTTCATTTGTAATTCAATTAAGGTGTGCGAGGACGCCTACAGCCTCGACATCATATGTGACGGAGTGTTATCGAGAGTCCCCTAGGCTGATGACTGAAACGACCGTCATTTCATGAGCTCACCGTAGGGCTGTGGTGCTGGGCACATATTTCCTACATCATCAGCTCTGGTAACACCACGCTTCGAGTTGGCTTTCCCAACTAGGGACGAGTATTTCTCCGAGCCATTGCTTGACCACATCATGTCTTTCTTTTCCCAATTTCCACCTCTACTCGAGGGTAGTGATTTTAATTGCCACCATCGTATGTGGGGTAATCTCTTCGAGGATGTCTCTGGTCGTCATTTGGCTGAATTTTTACTTACATCGTCCTTTACTCTACTGAATGGTACGGAACCTACATGTCTCGAGCCTCCACAATCCCGATTGCCAATTGATTTAATTTTGGTTTCTGACAGCCTTTCGGGCTGCTTAGCCTGGTTGATACATATTGATACTTGGGGTAGTGATCACTTTACAATCGTCCTTGTTAAAGTATCTAGTTTTAAGTGTTAAGTAAAAGTCTTTATGATAGCGCCACTATTCAGTTCTTCTATATCTATGGTTTCTTCTTTGTCACAGTAAAAATAACCTTCAAGTTTTTCTTCTATGCTTTTCTTGTTCAGTTGTGCTGTGTTGTTCATCCAAGACAATGCTTGTCCGATCTTTTAAAATAAAGTGCTTTTAGTATTCAAGGCATTTTTACTTCAATAGGTTATGGGACCAGTCGCTTTATTTGGATGATTTGTTATTCAGTGAATCATTAAAGTATGTTCGTTTAGTGTGAAGTGTTGCTGAATCCATAAAGAAGATGGAGTTTGTTAAGCACATTAAACCACTGGCCAGTGAAGCAGATTGGCCAGTTTGGAAGCGTAATATTCCTGATTTACTGGATTACCATCAAGGTGCATTAGATTGTATCGATCAGAAGTTGAAGTAACTAGATCCGTTAAAAGGTGAGGCTACGAAACAGGAAGTGAAAGATCGCAACGAAGCTTGTGATTTGTATAGAAAACCGAATAGCTACACTAAGTCTATGATTATTAGTACGGTTTCTGATGCAGTCTATCAGAAGATAATGGACAAAGATACTGCAAGTGAAGCTTGAGAGGCGTTGAAGCAACAGTTTGAGGCAACATCAAAAGACCAACTCTTCAAAGTATGTGCAGATTTCTTTTCTTTTAATTGGACATCAGGTGATGACGTTTCCACTCATGTAGCCAAGCTGAGGAGTCTGTGGAATGAACTAAATAATGGTTTAAAAGAAATAAATGAAAAAACTCTCCCAGATCTGCTTTTGGTATGTAAAATTTTGCATATTTTACCATGTTCGTTTGAAAGTTTTAAATCTAGTAGGATGCTGCTTACCAAAGATGAAGTTCGTTCATTTGATGAATTTAATATGCAGCTCTGTGTTTTTGAACGAAATATGAAACCCTTTACAAGTAATGAGAGTAATAAACCAGAAGCTTTATTGGCTAGGTCTGATATACAGAAACAGAGTTGTAATAGCTCAACTAATAAACATAAGCCAAATTACACAGCTCAAAAGTCGAAGCCAGGTAATTGTAATTACTATCGCCAGCCTGGTCACTGGGTTCGTCAGTGTAGAAAGTGGATTGCAGATGGTCGTCCACGCCCTACTGTTGTTAGTAGTAATTCACAAGGTAATATCGCAGATTCTAGAGCTTCTACACATACGATTGCTCTTGTGTCTATCCACAATGAAATCTTAGCTGCTGAGCCTAATGCAGAGGATTGGTCGGTGGCTAATGGAGATGCTAAACATGTTACAAGTCATTTAGATTGGTTTAGTTCTTTTAAGGAGTTCAAGAACTCGTGCAGTATTAAGGCAGCTGGAAATAAAAAACTAAATGCTGTTGGTAGCGATGTTACTTAGATCAATTCCATAGTTTGGCAGGATTCAACGTTTGCAGTTAAAGGATGTTTGGTTAGTTCCTAGGATTGCTAGAAATTTATTCTCTCCATTATCTGCACATGATAAAAATCCAAATATGAAGTTCCAGTCAACAGTTACCTCCTGTACCCTTCCAGTAAATTGTGCTCCAGTGCTGGTGGGCACTCGAGTGAAGAATGGAACATTATATAAGGCAGAGATTAAGACTGTTAGTCCGAGTAGCAGTAGTATCAAGTAGAATCAAGTGGCCCACTGCAGTTGTATCATGAGAGATGGGGTCACCAAGATAAACGTCACATAAAAGAAAAGCTTGAATGCGAGCTAGATATAAAAGTCAAGCTGGATGACAAAATGNGTCAAGCTAGATGACAAAATTTGTGAACCTTGCATTTATGGCAAGTCTCATCGACTGCCTTTTGGTACTAGAAGAAAGGCTTTGAAACCAGGAGAGCTTATGTCAACTGATATTTGCGGACCTTTTGTTGAGTCATTTCAGAAGAAGCGTTATTTAGTTGTATTTAAAGATAGCTACACTAAATTTCGGTATGGTTTTGTCATCAAAGAGAAGTCAGATGTCAAAATTGTTTTAGAACAAATGCTCGTTCATGCTGAGAAACAAGGTCACAACATCAAAGAGCTTCTAAGCGGCAATGGTGGTGAGTTAGACAATGCAGATGTTCAAGAGGTTTTGCTAAATAGGGAAATTACTCAGCGGTTGACAGCCCCTTAAACGCCACAGCAAAATGGTAGCAGTGAACAAGAGAACAGTTGAAATGGCAAGAACTTTTATGTACTCGAATTCTGATGTTCAGTTCCCACAAGCAATTTGGGCTGAGCTTGTTACAACAGAGTCTACGTACTAAACAGAATGGGGAAGTCGTCAGTAAATGGAGCAAGTCCATACGAGCTTCGGTTTGGTAAAAAACCAAGAATCAATCATCTTCGTATTATTGGTTCAAAGTATTACTTTAATGTTCCTGTGCAGAAGAGGCGTAAGATGGATAAGAAAGCTCAAAAAGGTTACCTAGTAGGCTACGATGGTGAAGAGCGCTACCGAGTCTATATTTCAGAAGATAGGCGAGTCGTGTTATCCAGAGATGTTCGCTTTCAAGAAATACTTCGTGACTGTGCTGAAAAAGTAAAAGTACCTTTCCTGAGTACTGCATCAAAAGAACAGTTGGTCGAAGAGGAACTTGTTCAGCGAGAAATTTCAACCAAAGATAAAGAAGATTCTAGTGGTGATGAGTCCAGTTCCGCATCTAGGTCAGAGTCTGGATTAGAGCACACTGAAAGATCAGATACCCGAAAACTGCATGATGGAAACACAATCAAAGCATCAACATATTATGATGATTTTGTTATGATCATGATAGNATGATCATGATAGCTGAAGAGGATCCACAAAGTTTTCAAGAAGCTGTAGGTGGCAAGTATGGTCAAGAATGGCTTAAGTTAATGAACAGTGAGATATCCTCTCTACTTGAGAATGATACGGATGATCTAGAGTACCTACCTAAGGGAGCTAGAGCCCTTCCATGCATCCAGGGTATATAGAGTCAAAATGAAACCTGACAGCAGCATCGAGAAAAGAAAATCAAGAATAGTTGCTAAAGGCTACGATCAATGTAAGGGCATAGACTACTCTAAAACATTTAGTCCAGTAGCAAAGTTGCAAACTATTCGTTTGATGCTTGGTGTTGTTGTCACAGAGAATATGCACTTAGTTCAGTTCGATGTATCTACAGCTTTTCTTTATGGAGAGCTGGAAGAAGATATTTACTTGCAGCAGCCAGAGGGATTTGATGACGGCATGGGTAGGGTTTGGAAGCTCAAGAATAGTTTATATAGACTTAAGCAGTCACCAAGGTGCTGGAACAAGCGTATTGGTAAGTTTCTGACATCACTCAAATTCAAGGCTAGCGATGAGGAGACTTGTATGTTCATTCGAGATGAAGGTAGTGTCAAGATAATTCTCACTCTTTATGTAGATGATGGCATCATAGCTTCTACCAGTAGAGTAGAATTAGAGAAGTTTTTAGATCAGCTTCAAGCTGAGTTTAAAATTACATCTGAAGAAGCATCGTATTTTTTAGGACTACAAATTGAGCGACAGTCGAATGGTGATATAAGAGTGTGTCAAAAGTACTATGCACAGAAAATACTTGAACGTTTCAATTTTGTCGGTTGTAAATCATTTGAAAATCCTACTGCTGAAGATATTACCAGACTTAAAAGAGTTTTTAGATATATAGCAGGCACCCTTAATTATGGCCATCTATATCAGCACAATGCAGAGAAAGAGATTATTGGCTGTTTTTCTGATGCATTTTTTGGTGGATGCCTCAAAACAGGCAGATCAACAACAGGTGTTGTTGATCTGCCTGTTTGCAGGCGCTGCTGTTTTTCATAACTCAGTCAACATCAGGGATCAGTTACCGATTCTACCACAGAAACAGAAGTTGTCGCTGCTAGTGAAGCCTCAAAAGAAATAATTTGGCTTAGTCGTCTATTGAGCCAAATGAGTAAGTTAAAAGAAGTTCCAGTTCTATAGATAGACAATACTGCAGCTGTCAGACTTGCAGAAAATCATCGTAGAACCAAGCATATCCGAAGAAAGCACTTCTTCATTCGAGAGCATGTAGCAGAAGGTAGACTGGCTGTCGATAAAGTTACTTCAGAGCATCAAGTTGCAGATATCATGACTAAGCCACTAGCCGCCCCTTGTTTGCGGATTTTGTTTGACAAGATGGGACTTATATAGAGTTGTATTTTTTGTGTGAATTTTTATTTAACAAGGGAAAGTGTTAAAGTATCTAGTTTTAAGTGTTAAGTAAAATTCTTCATGATAGCGCCACTATTCAGTTCTTCTATATCTATGGTTTCTTCTTTGTCACAGTAAAAATAACCTTCAAATTTTTTCTTCTATGCTCATCTTGTTCAGTTGTGCTGTGTTGTTCATCCAAGACAATGCTTGTCCAACGTTTTATAATAAAGTGCTTTTAGTATTCAAGGCATTTTTACTTCAATAGTCCTTACTTCTTTGCTAACTCATCCGTCTCCTTCTCCTAAGTTTCGTCGATACCGATTGTTATATAATCAGGCTGTTTGGTGCAAATTTTCTTCCTTAATGTTGGAAGTAACTAAACATTTCTCTCCTATCATAGTTTTAACATTAATGTGGTTTATGAAGTCTTCTATGCCTCGCTTTTTGGAATCTGCCAAAAGTTCTATGCCTTTTCGCCCTTTTCGTATTGGTGGTCGGAAACATGGTTCCCCTTGGTGGGGTGGACAATGTGACGAGTTTAATCGATGTCCTTTGAATGCCCTTCACCGATATAAACGCCAGGCTATATTGGCCAGTTTTCTACATCTTAAGCAATGCCAAGCACAGGCACGGAAGTTGTGGTCTAAACGTAAAAAGTCTAGCTGGATAAAGTGTTCTGTTATGGTTGTATCCCTGATGTGTGGAGGGATTTTGAAACAGTGCCGATTTCGAAACCAGGTAAATCTCTTAAATCGGCAGAGTCTTATCGTACGATTGCACTGCGTTCTTGTTTGGCGAAACGTTTTAAGAGATTACTCAAACACAGGCTTACTTGGTGGTTAGAATATCATTGTTTACTTCGTCCAGAACAACTTGGTTTTCGTTCTGGTATTAGTACCCTGGATGTTGTTGCTGTATTGTTTTCATGTACGATGCTTACACTCATCGGAATGTACTGGGTAGTGTGTTTTTTGACTTGGAATCGGCTTTTGGTAATGGCAATCTTAAACTCTTGTATAGTTAAATGTCAGAACTTGGTTTACCATATACTATCATACGATGTATACATTCTTTGTTTAGCGTCCATCGTTATATACCTATAGTTCCTGATGGAGCAGATTTTGTTCATCAGTTATCCAATAGTTTGGTTCAAAGTAGTACTCTTAGTCCCTTGCTGTTTACCTTATATACTCAAGACATAATATTTTACCTGGGCTCCCATATTCGTTCTATTCAGTATGCTGATGGCATTGTGCTTTGGATTGAATGTCTTTCCTGTGACAAAGTTTGTACTTTCTTATTTACGGCCCGTGATTCTTTATCATTTTGGTTGGATGACCATAGTTTTAATATTTCTGTGGATAAGAATCGCACTCTGTTTTTCAAGTGTAAATGGTCACCGTAGCTGCTACTTTCTCCAACCCTCAGAGGTTCCCTTCTTCTCTGTGTGACAAAGGTACAGTATTTCGGTATCTTTTTAGAGGCTCGTGGTGGATGGACTACCCATGTTGATTACACTATTACTAAATGTCGCTAAAGAATTAACATTTTAAAGGTTCTCGTCCTTTACCATTGTGGTTCTAGTTTTTTTTCTCTACATTCTTTTTATGTTTTTACCCATCCGATCTGTTTTAGATTATGGTATTCCGATTGCTGGGCAGCTACCACTCTTTTTGGTAAACAAATTGGATTCTATACAGAACATTTGCCTCAGACTTATTCTTGGTGCTTTCTCTTCTACTCCCATTATGGTCTTGTGTATGGAATATTTCCTTATCTCCTTGTCAGATTGTTATAGGCGGTTTCAAGGTAAACTTTGGATCCATACTCGGAGTTCTCGTATAAGGGGTACTGCACAGGTGGTTGACAACCTTGGTTACGTTCTACCTAACACATTGTTAACGATGGCACACTTTGTTCGCTCTCCACCTAGATAGTTACACTGTTTGCAGTATGGGGTTTCGTTTCTTTTTCCTTGTCCTTTCTTTCTATCTCCTACTAGATATGTGTCTCCCATTGTCATTCAACAAGAAGTTAATGCTACTGTTGCTGTATATTCTGACTGTACTTTGATTTACAATGATGCCTCAAAAACTATCCAAGGTGTTCGATCAGCTTATTTTTATTCTTCACATAAATGTTCTGGACTCTTTAAGCTCCCTTCCACCTCCACGTTTTATTATGCCGAAGCTTTTGCAGTGTATATGGGTTTAAGTTATGTTTACGATTTCAGAGTCTTAAAAACTCTGATTATATCGGATTCACATAGTTTATTTACGGACTTGTTTTCTCCTACTCGCGATAAGGAGGTGCTTACATGGCTCATGTGGGAACAGTGTGTTCTTTTGGATAAACTACATGTTACTGTCCTCTTCATGTGGGTACAGGGGCATGTAGGGATTCAGGGGAATGAGATGGTCGATAAAGTTGCGAAATTGAGAATTTTACAGGTTGTCTCGAAGCCCCTACTTTCCTTTTCGGTTTTATATTCTATGTTGAATGGGTAAATTTTCCGGCGTTAGAAGCAGACATGGGAAAATATTACTTTATATGCACGTTTATTTCCTACATGTTCTCTGCAAGGATATCATTATTTTAGTTCCCGTAGTTTAGCAGTCACTTATTTTCGTCTTCTTTCAGGTCATAATGCCTAGTCTCATTTGTATAAACTTCATATAGCCCCTAATCCCTGTTTTATTTGCGGTGCCCCTAGTGTAGATTTGATCTATCTCTAGTTTCAGTGTTCCATTGGTGGCGATCGAAGTTCGTTGTATGCCGCCCTTCAACGGCCTCCTGTGAGGTTTCCTGTCTCTTACCCTTCGGTACTTTTTAATGAATCTCGGGCAGTTTGTAACATTCTCGCTCGGTTTTTAGTTGAGCTGGATATTATCTGATTTTGTGAGTTTGGTGTCCTGTTAGTTGTCCTAAGTGACTGGTCCTCTCCTACCTCTCTGTCCCTTGTACCATGGCCTTTCTTTCCCCTGCTTGGACAATGGACATCTACCGAGAAGAATAGTATTTGTGATTCCGTCTTGACTTGTTCCTTGTTCGTTTTTCCGGTTCTAACAGCGTATTTGTGTTTGCTCTTATTTTTCGATTTTGGCCGTGAGCAACTATTGGCCATATTACCACAATAAAAAAAAAGAGCCGTGCACACGGAAGCTTCTTTTCTAAAAATACTGTATTTATATCTATGATAGGTTTTTGTTTATTGTGTTTGTTTTTCTAAATATTTTGTTGTACGTCAAAAATGTTATAGCGGGCATGTTTGCAACGATTAGGAAGTTAACATGTAAAACGATAGAAAGCCGTTTAATAGTGTAGGGATATATTATTTACATCGATTGTGGTGTGGTGTTCGTCGGTAGTTTAACAGTGTAAGTTTCGTTTTGTTTGGTATTGAATTCATCTATCCTTCATAAGGCACATGTGTTAAGTAAAATTTCTGATGGTAATTATCCAGTTTA
>NQII01005075.1:111940-125034 GCA_002778355.1 Clitarchus hookeri | reverse complement strand
GTAATTATTAAGTTTAGGGGCTTTTCTGAAAAACACAATAAAAATTCAAAATTATGATATATTTCTACTCTACTAATGATGCAGAACACGAATATACAAGGGGCATTAACGTCCGACTAATTTCGTAATATTTGCCCACCTAACCTAACAGAATCTAACCCCACAATGGGTGAATCACTATTTTACATTTTTTAACTAACCTAGGATTGTTGGGTTTTTCACTAACCTAGGATTGTAGGGTTTTACACTAACCTAGGATTGTAGGGTTTTACACTAACCTAGGATAGTAGGGTTGTACACTAACCTAGGATGTTTGGGTTTTACACTAAAGTATGAATGTAGGATTGTAGGGATTAAAAGGAACCGTGAAACACACCAAAATATTGTATATTGACTTACCAAGGTAGGGGGCTGGTATAATTCCTCTGACGTTAATAGATGTAAACAAACATATTTCACAAGTTTTTTAAATATGTTCTACTTATTTTAACATTACGGTGTCTTGAATATGAACAAGGTAAGCTGTGCAGAACCCATTAATGCAACTTTTGTTGGTCTAGGACGTTTCGTTTTGAAACGTAAACAAACTGGCTATACTGTTCATTTCACAATTTTTAAAAATATGTTGTACATATTTTAAAGCTATGCCCCTAGTATATTTGTGTATTACGTGATTAGTAAAGTAGAAATATATCATAATTTTGAATTTTTATTGTGTTTTTCAGAAAAGCCCCTAAACTTAATAATTACCCTAATTTCGTAATATGTCCCCACCTAACAACCTAACCCCACAATGTGTGAATCACTATTTTACATTTTTAAACTAACCAAGGATTGTAGGGTATGAAACTAACATAGAATTTTAGGGTTATACACTAACCTAGGATTGTAGGGTTTTACCCTAACCTACGATTTGAGGGTTTTACCCTAACCTAGGATTTAAGGGTTTTAAACCAACTTATGATTGTAGGGTTTTAAACTAACGTAAGATTTTGGGGTTTTACACTAAACTACGCTTTTAGGATTTTAGGGATGTAAAGGAACCGTAAAACACACCAAAAGAATATCAATTAACTCACCTAGGTAGGCGGCTGGTAGAATTATTCTGTCAACGGCCATTCAACCTTACCTCACTCGACGAAACACCATGTTCCACTAAAATGCCACATACGCGAATATAACACCTGAAGCACTCATTCACAGTTGAATATTATGCACTGAAGCACTCGTTAATAGGCTAATGTAACGCACAAACACACTCTTTCTTGCTTTCTCAGCTTTAAATCCGCTGGTTTGGAACTTCACGACTGACGTCGGAAAAATCACAATGGCTATTAAGCTGTTTCAAAAATTGTCTGTTTTTAAATCACATGTGACACGTCGCCGTGACATAACAATATCTTCAAGCCAATAAGATGACGGCAGGAATCATGACATAACCAAAAATTGTAACGACCGAAGTAAACAAAGTGCCGAACTGTACTTTTAACAAATTTATTTAATACGTTCTACTTATTTTAACATGACCCCCTTCTGAATAAGAACTAGGTAAGCTGTGCAGAATCCATTAATGCTACTTTCGTTTATCTAGGATGTTTCCTTCAGAAAAGCAGCTAAACTGGATAATTACCGTTAGTGGCTTACAAGAAAAAGATTGTAAGTTTTTCTGTAATTGTTAATATGAATATTACCTCTATGTTAAGAAAGCGTTATGATGGTCCTTGATCAAATTACTTTGTGTCACTCTTGGCGATGGCAAGAAAGCCAAACCGTGATTGATAAGTGTAAATGTTGTTTTGAACATATCTTTACCTGTTGATAAATTGTCATTTTATTGACATAATTTTCATTGTAGAAAGCACAGTGGCAAAGTGTAATCATTCATTTACAAGGATGATTAAAAGGATTGCAAATGAAATGAATTAGGTGCTACATACCAATACGTAATAGTTTGTCCAGAAAAAAATTTAAGACGTACTCCTACCATGCTGTAATGACCTATTTCTACTACCTACCAAAGTGTGACCTGGTTTTGAAATGCAACTAAAAAGCGCGTACACCTGGGAAAATACAAAATCTGGCTTATATAAGCTGCATTGAAGGGGCTGTTGTTATTGAAATACTGCCAGTGCTATATTGTCATGTATTCCATTAAATTAAAAGTTATAATTTGAATTCCTACAAACACATTATGCTCATAAAACTGTGAAAAGCAGTACCTCTATTGTATTTGCCAATACATCCGATCGCATACACTTGAAATCAACGTTTAATAATAATAACCAACACCCGCAATTAGGCTACTGCCCGGTGGTGAGCTCTCTCACCTCTCCCCTACCTGACCAAACTCCTCTTCCATGCCTTTCCTGAACTTTGCAACCCCCTTCATAGATACCAATTCCTCCCGCAACACATTCCACTCCCTCACAAGCATAGACTGCCTACCCTGCTCCGTTCTCCTCCACTCCCTCTAAAGCTTCTCACTCTTGTTTCCTCTCCCTCTAAACACCCCCTTATTTGTTAACCCTTTAATGCCCAGCGTAGACAATTGTCTACATGTTGCACAAGAAGGTTATATTTGACAGATACTGTACACTGCAAGGCTCAGTGCCCAATGATCCTTGTTTGAAATAACTTATTCGCAAACCGTGCTGCTACTCTGCGTTGTGACTGGTTTACATAACTTATCACTGAACACAAAGCCTACTGCTTATTGGTTGTGAGAATGAAACAAGTTCTTTTCCAGCTTAGGGGCAGAGGTGGCTTAGCGGTTAGACAGTTCACCTAGCAAGGTGAACGGGGTTTAATCACCAGCTGGGTCACTCCTGGATTTTCGCAAGTAGGAATCGTGCCACCTATTTACCCTGCCCTTTTATTCCGGTACTGCTTCATACTCGCCTCTCTTCACCCTCATCGGCTCTCAAGACCTCGATGTTAAGAGCCACCCAAATCTCTTCACTCCACTCCACTCTGCCACCTCAGGTACAACACAAGTCAAAAAATTAATTAAATCCAACACCAGAAACCATAAATTAATGTGGGAAGGAAAGAGTTAATTTCACATACTTATTCAGACTTGGCACTAAAGTCATAATTGTTTTCAGGCTTTTAAGTATGATCGATGAGGGATGCAATCATATAAATATGTTTAGGGATAGTTAAAAGGATTTTTAATTAAATGTATTAGGTGCACAGGATAGTTTGTCCAGAAAAAAATTGTGCTATTTAGAGGGATTGTAAAAAAAATGTATTAGATGATAGATACTAACATATTATAGTTTGTCCAGAGAAAAATTATTTCACATGTTTGGACTTTGCACTTTGTTTTGTATACGTAGTAATAATGTGTAAATGTGTTTTATTTTACTGTTGTTATGTTTGTGTTGTGGGATATTTGTATAGTGAAAGTGAGTGCTTGTGTAAGAGAAGCTTATCACAAAAATTACCCTTTTATTCTTCTATGGAATAGTTCGACACACACAATAACTAAGGGGATTGAATTTCCTCATATCCCGTTACCTTCAGGTAACAACACATTTAACTTTGTACGTAAGAAAAAAAAATATCATGATGTACAAACAAGTTCATATTTTCTCAAAAGGTAAGTGAAAGAACAGTACAACTTACTGTTTGTTCCTGGAGTCAAATAAGCTGTGTCAAAGAAAGAAACATACACCAAAATTAAACCCTTAAAAGAAACACGAGTTTCACATCTACTTAAATCATATAGGCACACTTTGATTAGAGGTAGCAATAAATTATGAAATAAATCAGTATTGCACTCATACGAAACATTACCATTATCTTAAATACCAGACATAGACACTTTCAAAGAAATCCATTCACGAATAAAATTATGATTCAGTCCATAATTCTCAGAGATTTGAAAATTACCCCTCACTAAAGCAATGAAATCAAAGACAGCATTATGTGAAAAACTCATTAATTCAGTTAATTATAGTTCTTCTGTAGAAAATTATTCTTCAAATAAATTCTCGTTAAACTGATTTGTTTCACTAAGCAAAATTTCATCTCGGCTAGTAGGATAGAACATAGACTCAACTCAAGACCTCTGAGAAAAAAAAAAAAAAAAATTCACAACAGAAAAACAATTTGTAGAATTTCCTTCAGATAGAATTAGTAGCATGGTTCAAATAACAAGATGTCAATAGCAATCTCAGAACATACCCATTTGTTCAGGCTTACGAATTGCATTTCCTTTTCGGCAGCGTCCCAAGTGTTTTTAAGCCTTATCTTGATGTTTTAATAAAACACCAAAAATTAACAAATCTGGCGCTTGTAAGCTACTTCAATAGCCTGCACACATTTACAAAACTTTTGATGGCTCCCTTCCATCACCCTGCCTTAGGATGGTGGTCACTAACCAAAAATTTAATGGATTAGTTAAGAGACAAAATTAAATTAGCTATGAACCGACCGCATGCATGTTTAGATAGAGAGACCCTGGGCTTCTCTCTGGTAACTTTCCTTCATTAACAAACCAAAGAAAAAATAATTTCCGGATAAGGGAGACTTATCAATAAAAGAGATAGTTAAAAAGATTATAAAAAGTTTATTAGGAGCTATATACCAACATGTTTTTGTTTGTTCAGGAAAAAATTAATACGCATAACTTATTCAGATAAAGCACTCAAGTAATGCTCGTTATTCAGGCTTTTAAGTATGACAGATGATCTTATAAATATTCACAGAGATGAAAAGGATAATTATTTAGAATTGTGACTTTTAATGGGACATCACAATATTTGTAGTACATACTATTAAACATGATAGTGCATTGTGCTATGAAGATCAGAGAAATTGTGGGGTAAAACACTTTATGTAAAATGTATGTTGTAAAAGAATTTTCTGTTGTTTATTTTCAGTTTTGTTTGTTTATATTTATTTTCTGCAGGTTCATAATGTTATTATTTTAGGTTTATTTATTTTCTTACTTTAAATTACGTATGTTACATCAGTATTTATTTGAGTTAACTATTTTAAACTCTCCAACACATGTTAGTCTAAAATTCTCAGTGTATTAAGAGAGTTATGTTACCAAATATCCTTTACTCACTAGTACATTTATACTTGCTAATACTTGGTTCACCACTTACAAATGTGTCTTGAGTTGTTTTTGTTATAAGAGATGATAATTATGGTTAATGAAGGTTCAACACCTATAGAAGTTATAATTCCAATTTTCCAACTTGTGATTTTGAGAGAACATATTACCATATTTTGTTAGAGGGTCGTTTGGCCTTGTTATGTCCTGTATCTTTGAATCAAATATATTAAATGGCATAAGGGTCTATTGTCTGTGTAAGTGTCCTATGTTTTATTATGTTATTAGTGTAATGTTTCATGTTGTATTATTGTTCTCGTTAATAGTGTCCAGGAATACTTGCTATATAACTACTTACATCAAGCAATTCAGTTATTTGGGTTTATGTGTTGTCCTCCATAAATAATCAGTCTATATAATACTAGTCTTCCAAACAATTGTTTTTTTTCAATCAAATTAATAATAATTTTTTCTCATTTATTTTATTTCTTCTTCTTAAAGACTGGCTGGCGCCCAACGTGGGGCTCGAACCTACAACCCTGAGATTAGTCTCTCATACTCTACCGACTGAGCTAGCGGGGCAAATTTAATGGGACATCACAATATTTGTATTACATACTATTAAATATGATAGTGCATAGGGCTATGAAGATCAAAGAAATTGTGGGATAAAACACTTTATGTAAAATGTATGTCAATCAGGTTTCTTTATTACACTAAATTCGAGACAACCTAACAACTTCACAATAGGTGAATTGTAAGGAGTGTGTGCATCAACACAAACAGCCCTCTATGATTCTTTTTCATGAAACTGCAAGTTTCGCTGTTGTTTGAGCACCAAAAGTTTCAGATTTTTCATTTCAAGGGTTTCGTAGGCACTCTGTTGAGGATTGGGACTTAATCCCTCAAGAAATGCTGGACAATTTCATTTGTAGCATTCCACAACCTGTCCGTGGTCTCGTCACTATGAGGAGACCATATTCTCAGTTTCATATAACTTCAGTAAATTGACAGTTCTCGAAAAGAAGTGCGGCCACGGTGTATCCCTCTGCCACAGCTGTTCTGTTGGTGGAGAAAATGAGTTTGTAAACAAACTACGAATCCAATGGCAGGCCTTGAAAGACTGAAAACTTCCGTCCAGTACTTAGGCTACTATAGCTGGTTGTCATTCCCAACAGTTTTAATTTGATTATGACCACTACTATACTCTGTACCATATATGAAGGCCACATTCTTGACAATTGACGATCGCTGCGCCAATGTTTACTTTACGTTTATGTATCCATTCGTCATCAACTGGGTGTGACAAGTCAGCACGTGCAATAGGTGCTGCTTCGTGCGGCAATTGGTGAACTACTTGGGTGGCGTGGCAGGCGGCGAGAGTGTTTGGCGGGCGTGTGAAGGTTTGTTCGTAAACGCTGTACACGAAATGTATGTTACTATAAAAATTATGTAGAGCTCTCAAAAAATAAAACTATTGGTATATGTTCGTAAATTTATTATATAAAGCAAACAAAAGCTATTCTCTTCTGGCTGGTTATACTTCGAAAAGAACCTCACAGATGGCGCGCACAACATTTCAGCGTGTGCTCTGAGCGACATTTTTTTTCCAAGAGGTAGCGTCTTTGTCAAGTTTACTGTTGTTCTATTACTGGCTTGGAACGAAAGGAATTTGAAATATTTTGCGTTATATTATTACAAAAAAATAATTCAACAATATTATGCAATATTTCTGTATGCTTTTGGAATTAATATCAAACACGTAAGGAAAGCAGTGTAGAAGAGGAGGGAGGGGATAAGACGTGAAAAAAGTTTTTGAAATTGCGTTTTATTTGGATATGGATTGTTTTAATGTGACTTTAATTTTGAACACCTATTCATTTCTATTTTAGCACGAAGTTTATTTTTCAACACTAAAAACTTCTGTTTTATGACCACGTTGGAACTCTTTTTTATCTTTTATTTTCGGCTGGTCGAATGTGTGTCGGCAGTGCACTCAGAATAGCCAATGTAATATTAACTTTTGTTCGTTCGTCCATCAGGTGATACAGGATTTTGTAAATGGCATGTTGTTTGTTTTGAATACGTCAATTGCCACTCACTGACTGTCAGAATATGGCCTTCTTATATGAAATGAACTATAGTTAGGGTTCTGTTTATTTTATTGGTTGGGTCGGGAACTATAATTTAACGTCTTTCATGAGACCTGATTGTTTTGCAGTTCTTGTTATGAGAGAGTGGCGATTGGAACTTACATTGTTTTGATGATGTAGTGGAAAATTTTGTTTGTACAGAAAAAACATTCAATTTACTCCTAAAGTTTTAACTTCATGGAAAGAACTAAATGTGATAAATGTACCCCACTGTTCATACCAATGCGAGAAGTACTCAACACATAAAAATTGTTGCATTTTTTATATAATGAACTACACTAAAAGGGCGTTTATTTAGGCCACGTACATTTGAAAGTCTCCCACAAGAACAAAACACAATAAATATTGTAACGTGGCACGCTCACAGTTATAGCCGGCTTTAATGAAACCGTGCCCCAAAAATTAAGAATACTGCGTCATTGCAATATGTCACTATCAATACTGATGTGCGAAATGCACAGTGTAAACATTTTCAGCAAATTTAACTTCTCACGCAAAAAGCATTATAATTTCAATAAAATTAATTACTATAAAACAACGTTTTCTAAAATGCCAAATAAGCATTTAAAATTATTTTAACAACAATTTAAGAAGAAATTATTTACAAAACACACAAACTTACTGTTCACATCGTAATTCCTAAACACGTGGCGAGCTTTGGATGATTACTTCACTAAATTCACTTTTGTCGGCCAATTATATAAAATAATTTATTTGTTGACTTATTCAATTAACAAAACACTTGAGCTATTCCTTGAAACTAACTAATTTAAGGTGGATGGTTAGTTGAATTAAAAATCACAAAAATCAACCAAAACATTTTTTCTACGTATGTATTGATGTAAGAAACTCTTATGTAAGGCTTTTTAAATCATTGTATTAGAAATGATATAAAAAATTGTGGTAATCGTTTTAGTGGCAGCTTTATGGGCTTGGCATTCATTGTGTTAATGCGATGGCATGCAACATTAGTTTTGCCAAGTTCATTTTGCCCACAGGAGACAGCATTCATATTCCTCTGCGTTAATTCTGAGACAGCCTTCTCTTGTTGCCAGTTAAGATTTTTTTGTTGTTCTTGCTAGTAGTTTAGTAGTTCCCCCAGAGCATCTGGTAGTGGATGCTCTGCATTTTGACGCATCAAAGCTTCATAAACATTTACAAGTACCTATAAGGCAAGCTTGCAAACCCATGTCATGCCCCCCTCCTTAATATAAATAGCACTGTTAGATAAATTAATTATCAGAGTTTGAAGAAACCGAAGTTCTTACTGCAATTACACCACCTAGCAGTAGAATGCTTCATTTATGGGTTGGTTCAATTATGCCCAACCATGTGACAAATTTTTCCTGGTGTTGTAATGTTTTGACGCCGATTAATTAAGAAATAAGTTCCAAGTTAGTTGTTATATCTATTTATTTAACATTTAACGACAGTTCACAGATGAAGTTCCAGTATGCAAAGTACGAACCTTCTCATATAAATATACCAGGGCAGAAACAGCGCCACCGTAGTTTACAGATTATTGATGTCTCAAACTTGCATCAAAAGAAATATTAAATGTGTCAACCTCCCACACCGGCGGAGAAATAAAATAGTCTATTTGCCGATGTGGTGGTTACCGTCCTGCCCGACGCGACCTAGACGATCATTGTTTGATGAAACTGAAGGGCGACTGCCCTCGCCGCCGACTGACTTGAAGCACTGCTCCACCTGAAGAAACTGCTTCAACGGCCCTCGCCGCCCACTGACTCTGAAATGACTCTCTCGACCTGCCCTCAAGGGCGACTGACCCGAAGTAACTGCTTCAGGGCGACAGACAGACGCGTTTTTTGTGCTGCCTCTCGCCCCCGCTCCTGAGATAAGGGCCTGGCCACGCACGCTCTCAACACGTTATCGTAACTGCGTCATAGGAACTAAAACTGTCGACGTCGTCAACATGAAGAGAAACGAACTTCTCTTACAACAAAACTTGTTGACGCATTCTGAAAAAGGCTAAATAATGCTGACGCTTAACAAAAACTGAAAACCACGATGTCTGAAAAGAAACGACAAACGGACTCCTGATAAACGTACACAGCAAACTTCTGTCCGATAACCTACAATAGCACACGTCTGCCGGATAACAAACTATCGCGGGAAACGAGCCACCACGGATTTAATTTTGAATACCCGATAAAAATATTATGAAGCTTGGCAAAGCTTAAGAAAAACTAAAGAAATTTAAACACGTGTCCTGAAACTTAAGAATATTGCGTCATTACATTACCCCCCTCGGTTTGGGATAAATTTGGAAGAAATCTTTCCCAAAGCGAAACCTATCTTTTATGCGGCTGTTCTGTAAACCACTGTGCCTCTGCTCCTTGACAACACTTTAAATCTATAACATGGTAATTAACTAACAACAAAAAATATTCACTTACTTAACTCCTGACAAAATTATTTACTTTACATGTTGAAGAGTAACAAGATATTGATGAGGATGCTAAAAGAAAATCTCAACTTACTGGTTTCAATTGGTTACCTGTTGTTATTATTTGTGGTTGAGGGTGTATTTCCACCTGTGCCATCGGTGATTCATTTTGGATTGCTGCCCTTTGGTCCCTCACTGGGATCAGCACACACCTTCCAAAAAGGGACCCAGGTCTGCCCAAAACTATAAAAACGTGACTGCCTCTCACTAGGCCAGTGCTGACTATAAAAAAGGGCCCCAGAACTGTCCCAATCCAAATACACTTACTCCTTGTGCGACTGATCCCAGGACACCATAAACTGCAGCAACATCTGCTACTATTTGTCAATATTCTTAAGGCTCAATACTATACAATACCTCAACCACTTCAACCTTTGGAAACTTAGTACAATTTAATGCATCCTTAATTAATCTGCCTTATAATTCCTATTGTTATTCTTTGCAAAATAACAGTACTTACTTCTTTATGTTACACAATTAAAAAAAAAAAATTAAAACTTATGAACATTCATATAGCACTTCCGGTTCGGTACTCTGCATTAATAAATCACTTAGTTACAATTACACAATAGCCCATGACAGCTTGAGCTTCTATTACGTAATTGCAAAGGTATATTTAAATTCACAAAACCTTCACTAATACGCTTTGTAGTAATTAATATATTGGCACATTTTCCTTAGATTAATTTCTACAAAAGTTTTTATTAAGGACTTACCAATTGCCTTTTCTTCAATTGAAAGTGATAGTAGTAAAATTTGAAAAATTATAGAACATGTTAACAAAATATTATAATACTAACTTTAATACATGTTTTGAAATAACACTACCCATATTTAGAAAATTCACAAATTTTCTTTTATAATTTAAACCTGGCATATATATGCACAGTACAAAATATACTAAAACTAAAAGTTTCATCTATGGCAATGCAAAGCTTTAACAATATAACAATTTCAATTCTAATACTCATTAAATAAAATACTCAGAAGTGTTTTTTGTTTTTACTCATAAAGTAATTTCAGAATAAATTCTACAAATTGAGCAAATACTTTTTGAAGACAAAAACACACCTAAAAAACAGAATTACAAAAAGTCAATGCAAAAGAGCACACTATTATGACTTGAACCACTTAACCTGTATTGCTAATTACACTTACAAAATACTATAATGATAATGACAATCCACTACCTAGTACTAAAATTTTTAGAAAGAGTATTATTCATTCCTAAATTCAACATTCCCACGACACTGGATGTACTTCACAAACAACTTCAAATGATTATTTTATTATAACAGTGTCAGTATTTATAAAAACTATTTATACTTTTTCACTTTTGGAGAATGTAAAAAACAGTTGAATCCACTTAACTTAAAATTTCTGTGACCCTACACAGTTGAATAAACTTAAAATTTCTGTTCCTTACAAGTTTCACTAACATGAAGGACTGTACTGCATTTACTTGCTATATAACGATTCACTGTTGTTAAACAGAAACACACACTCTTACAATTATTAATTCTTACCCAAAATATTTTCTATTAACAATTATATTATCAACTTGTTATTGTTGCCTGAGAAGGGTTTTAGTGCATGTATCCTGTACACATTATTACTTAATTGTAGGGTCCTTTAAAAAAATTAATTTTTCTTCAAAATAAAAACATTTACTTATCTATTACCTTATTACTGTAGTATATAAAAATTAATACAAGGAAGTAAAAAAGAATTAAATATCTAACTTATTATCTACCTTGAAGTCTTTCTGCTATTCTACATTTTTTCTTCTTCCTTTTTCTTTTTGTTCTCTCCTTGTGTTTCAACTTCCTTCCCATTTTATATCTACCCCTCTTTTTCTTCTTCCTCTTCTTTACTGTCTTTACTCTCTTATTCCTTATATTTTCCCTGACTACTTTACCGACCCTTCGTTTTAATCTTTGCTTCTTCCTTACAAAACGTTGCCTGAAAACTGCATAATTTTTCTACCTAGGATACCCCTTACTTTTAGCAACTCTTGCCTGTTGCAATTCAATATCTGACCCCTCTCGCAGCTTTAATTCATTATTAGTATTTATTCGAACCCCCCTAACCTGAAGTCTCCCTTCCTTTATTACCTTTCTCTTAGACTTACTAACCTTTCAACAGTTAGGTTCACTGTCCACAACATTATCTGCAATTCTATCCTCCTCATTTATTACATCTGTCTTTCTATCTTCAACTTTAAATTCTTTACTTTCTTTTTAACAGCCAGTGTTCCCTTTATTTTTTACTTCATTGCTGTTTATCTTAATGTTACTCGGGGCAATTACTGTTGAACCCTTTCCTAATCTCTTTAGAGATTCAACCCCCCACTTGTCTATATTTGTTAATAATTCATCAAATTTTTTCTCACTCTCCTCTGCTTGTTGCCTAATGTCCTGTTTAAATTCCTGTATAATCTCCTGTTTAAACTCCTGTATCATCTCCTGTTGTTTCTGTTTCCTCTCCTGATTAAACTCCTGCAAGGACAACAGGATCTTAAACATTTCTGTCTATATATCAATTTCCAATTCCGCCATTTTTATTTTAGTTACGACGTGGTCATTAATATAAATATTACCTTTAACCCCTTAACAAAATGAGTCGCGAAATTTACACACTTGCACACGGAAGAAAAAAAACTTTGACTTTTGGCGAATGTACTTTATAATAACATAACCTGCAATACTCTTGGCTCAATTACTTAAAATGATGGCTTGACTGGTGATTGAAGATTTTTTACCATTGTAGGTGATGAATGAGGTCTCGTACCTGAAACTTCGGTTTCGTGCTGCTGGAAACCTGGACTGGAACTGCCGCCGGTACCGTGTTGTTGCGTAGATTCGTCTTCACGTGGTATAATTCGTGCTCCTCGGCTGGGTCGCCATTTTGTAACGTTCGGCCGCTTACACTGCCGATGTTACGTTGCCACGGCTTGCTCAAAGGTGGAACACAAGACTCAGTACAATTGACGCCGATTAATTAAGAAATAAGTTCCAAGTTAGTTGTTATATCTATTTATTTAACATTTAGCGACAGTTCACAGATGAAGTTCCAGTATGCAGAGTACGAACCTTCTCATATAAATATACCAGGGCAGAAACAGCGCCACCGTAGTTTACAGATTATTGATGTCTCAAACTTGCATCAAAAGAAATATTAAATGTGTCAACCTCCCACACCGGCGGAAAAATAAAATAAAGTCTAGTTGCCGATGTGGGGGTTATCGTCCTGCCCGACGCGACCTAGACGACCATTGTTTAACGGAACTGAAGGGCGACTGCCCTCGCCGCCGACTGACCACTGCTCGACCTGAAGTGACTCTCTCGACCTGCCCTCAAGGGCGACTGACCCGAAGTAACTGCTTCAGGGCGACAGACAGACGCGT
>NQII01005075.1:36324-107785 GCA_002778355.1 Clitarchus hookeri | reverse complement strand
AGACAGTCTGAGAATATTATTTTTATGGAATGTCACTTTCAAATTTAATTGTATACTTTAAAACTCGAACATTGATGTACTGTGATGCATAGAAATAATTTTCTTGTTTCATATTTGCAAGATGATACATAGCTGCTGCACCATGCTAGATACTGTACATAATAGTTTTGTGACAGTCTCTTCACAATAGTTTTGTAAGAGTTAACAGACTACATAATATTTTACCTGTTCTCTTCCTAATGCCATGTTTTCACGAATGCAATATCAAAATGTTTACCATGTATTCCAATATGTATTAATATTAATTGAGCCCTTCCTTTTTCTCATGTGTTTATTACTTACTATTGTATATAATTCAAAACTGAAATATTATTTACAGTAGTAGCCTATATTGTGGCTTCTAGTGCACAAATTGTGTGAAAGTTCTGTAGGGGTTTTTTATAATGCAGCAAGATACACTGGGATTATACAAAAAGCGTGATACATTGCACTCTTTATTGCAGAGCAATATATAGTAATCTTTATCACTATGTTGCATATTATGTTTACTGTAGTTTGATATGTTGCAAATTTTATTGCAGTGCAAAATGTCATGCTTTTAATTGCAGTGCTGTGTGTCACAATTTTTATCAAAGCACGATACATTGTGATTTTTATTCCAATGCATATATCCCAACTTTTTTTATGGCACAGCCATATAAATGTCCTTTTGCTTGGGGGAGCTAGGCTTAATTTTAATTAGGCTTAATTTTAATTTTTTTACTAGGCACCAGTAATGGATGTTGTAAGTAACCAAATGTAACTGTACTGCATGCTTGACTGCTTGCTTTTATAGGGTTGAAGCCTCTATTTCAAGAACTTAAAACTGTTTTAAACGTTATTCAAAAATGGTTTGTAACCAGGTGGTTTATGGAGTCTATACATCTTGTATAATTCATTTTGAATGTTAGTTGAGGCGTTCAGAAGTCAATCCGACTAACTCCATCAAATGAAAATGTTCAGTATAAACAGTTAAAGTTATGTATCTATAAAAAAACTATTATTTTTTCAGCATATTTTGATTAAACTCCTTAATTTTCTTTTAATCGAGGATAACTTTTCAGCGCTGTATAAATATATAAAAAAATTTCAATGTCCCTCTGTTTAAAAAAAAAGCCACTTTGTATGGAGTTAGTCACATTGCCAAATGAAAGGTATTGAAAAAAAATGTCTGAGTGGTTTGTATAAAGGTAATTTTACTAAACAAATACGCACAGAACAAAACTTATTTAAATGAAAAAGTAACCAGTATTATTGCAAGTAATAAAATTGATATCCTGGGTTTTGGAAAAGTGTATAAATTACGTCCAAAAATGCAAATTACTCTATTCTGCGTAAATGATGCAGTCATCACTATCAGGTTCGGCTTGCGGGATACCTCTTTCAGTCTTTAAGTCTTTATAATACCGGTGATGAACAGGAGGTATATACTTCAAGAGGTCCATTATATCCTTTTTTGCAATGGTGATCGGTCTTGATGTGTGATAAAGAGCTTATGGAACATTAGCAAGACTATCTAAAGGCTGTCCGTTTTCGTGTTTCTTTTTTATGTTTCTTTTTCATGTTTCTTTTTCCAAATGGCATCTCTGATAAGAAATTAATTTTATATTTGATAGCAAATGGTTCAGCCTTCTCAATCCTGATCCATCTCGTTTTCAACCAGTTAACTGGTTTACCATTAACATTTTTTTTCCTGTTGGTGATAGATTTTTCTAGGGTTTCTGTTGAATAGAAATCTTCATGCTTCATTTCTGTGAGGAAATACTTGTTTCTTTTCCTGCAGTCAAGAATAATATTGTACCAATCTCTTGGAGAAAAGATGTTGGAACTAGTTTTTGCTCTTTTCTCAATAAAAGAAAAATCAGAATCGTTCGGAAGGTAACTGTGTCCTGGCACAAGGAACTTTAAGTCAATAGTTTCAGTGCTTCCCCTCTGAGTTTGCAGGTATTTCATAAGAAATAGAACAATTTTTATGTTGCGGTTTCGGCCGCCACATGAGTCAGAGTACATGACAATATGTTTGGCGTTATTAACATGACCAGTCAGGTGTTTTATAATACAAGAACTAATTTCCTGCGAAACTCTCAAACCTTTGGTTTCTGGCCATACGTTCATGTAAGTTTTTTTGTTATTACAAACGTGAACCCCTACATCATAAACATACAAGTTTCGTTTCTACAGACGTTGAGAGTTTTGGGAAAGGCAAAGCCTTCTGGAGGTCGAAAGTTAACATGTAGTAATCATCAGAGCATCTAACCTGGTCCTCTTTTAAACTTTCTCTGTCCTTTTCCGCCTTTCTTAGATGCAGCTCCTTTTCAGTTTCTATTACTTTCCTTTCATCTTCGCTTGCCACTAAAAGTCTATTTTGTAAACCGTTGCACACTTGACAGGTGTCTTTTAGCGGCGGTTTAAAACGCAGATTAAAGTTAGTTGAAAATACATGGTAGTACATTTTTTTCTGTAACCTGAGTTTTTTGGTTTTCACCACACCACAAGACATATAAATCGTACAATTTTTTTATTGTAAGGTCAGGGTTCAAATATTTTCTGTGAGGGTTGTGTGATCTCGTGTAGTGGCTGAAGTAAACAGGAATTGATTTTATGTGATTTACAACATCTGATATGTCAACTTTATTTGCAGAGGTTGACTTTCCCCTTTTATCTACAATACAGCTTACGTCATTATTAATGCTACAACTATGAATTCGGCCATCAGACACTTAAAAGGTTTGACTAAAGTATGTTTTACAAACCTGAACATCATAGTTCTTGACTCGGAGACAAAACGAAAAACTGTAACTTCTTGGAGGTTTAGACTGATTAGTAGGTCGACGTCTCTTCATACTTCTTGATTTGATTCAACCATTGAGAAGTATGTTTTGCGCACTCTGAGTAGTTAAACTTTAAAAGGATTTAAAATGAGTTTCCCTTTCATCTGTTGATATTTTTTCATTGCATTTTCCTGCACACTTACACTCTTTATCGCTAAAGATTTTTGCAGCGACTGTATGGCCTGATCTAGTTTTATACTCTTTACCAGAAAGTCTCTTTTTCTTCTGACTATCAGGGTTTCTTTTATGTTTACTTCCTCTAATAGGCCCCGGGCTAGACCTAACCTCAAAATCTGAAAGAGATGAATTACGGCTTTCCTCAACTAAAACATTATTATTCAGTTGTTGAACCTCATTAGAGCCTACGTTATTTAATCTGTTAAGGTTTTGATCTAATCGGAATGAAGGATTATTAGTACGTAGATCTAAATCTGAACCTGGAATGTAGTCTGGACCAGAGTCCGTATTGTCGCCAAAAATGTCACTTTCACTGCAATGTTCATTCATTTTAGACTATTTCTTGATTGAAATAAGAAAGTTAACATCACAAAGGAAGTAAATATCACACACAATCACTATAAAGTCAGTTCACAAAGTCAGTTCAACAATAACAATAAACAGTTGTACAATAAACATCAGCTGTCATGGAGACATGAAGTTAATTACGTTGGCCACTGAAACATCTGGTAAACTGTTCAGTTGCCAGATCAGATAGCGCATTCTAGCAGCAAGCCATTGAACTATGGAATTAGTCGTCTTGGCCACTGAAAAGTATTCACTGATGCAACCCAGCCATGTTATTACCTGAATTTCTAAACAAAATGCAGTTAGTCGGATTGACTTCTGAATCTCTCATTTAATATTCGTGAAAATATTATTTGAATACATTAAATTACATTAATTCATTTTATAATCTTGAATGATTTACATAATAAAAAGAAACTCCCTAATTAAACTACTCACTCCATATTGAAATCCAGTGATAGAAACAGATCATGTTTAAACTCATTACTTCCCATGAATGTTAATATTTTTGTATCAACCTCTTTTTAGCTGATAAACTTATATAAACAGTATTCGTCCCTCTTAACCATGAGATATGGTTAATGTTTGCTGATCAAGTGTTATACCCTGGTTAACCATGGTAAATGAGACATCACTTTTGTGTGGTTAAATGTCTCAACTGGTGATGTGAACCTGACCTCAGCATTACTCATGATTTATAAGCAGTTGGTCGGTATCAGGTGGTTTGGAGTTCACTTTAACAATAGGCTCTCATATCTGTCCTCCACATTTAAATGCCATTTCAAAATCTTTATCATGGTGGCTCTCTGTATTTGTGTCCATGTGCACTTGTTTCAAAGTGATGTTCTTTTTGCAGATGGATAGCAGGAAAGGCAGTGCTGAACTGCTGAACTCTGAAGCAAGTCATTCAAAACATGCAAGCTCAGATTCCTTGGCATCAGACTCTAAATCCAGCTCGTTAAATTCAAAGTTGGGTCAAGAATCGGTAAGACTTTGGTTTTTTTTTTTACTTGTGTGGTGACATTTGTATCCCCAGGCTTGTAATGTATTACATATGCAGTGATGTGTGGTGGCCCTACACGGGTGAAACAGTTTGGTTGTTCACAACTGGAGACCAAAAATTTTGCATAATAATTCACCATACTGCTTCAAACTCATTTTCAGAGTATGGATATACAGAAATGATAGCATAATAACTGGTAACTTTGTGTACTTGCTACTTTTAATTGCAATACTGACCTAAGATTATATTGGAAACACCATTTGCTTTATCTCACTTATGCAACTTTTTAAATAAAATAACTGGATTTTTTTAATGTCCATTAAATTTTGTCCAGAAATTATTTGAGAATGGTTCCTGTGACAAGATCTGGATTTACAAGTAAGTGTGAGGTGTAGTACTTGTAAAATTACAATAAATTATTGTAATATTATATAACTAAGAAACTTATAATGTTAACCACTGCTGCTTTAGCCATTACAGTTATTAAATATCTCTGCTATACCACTATTCAATATAAATTTGTGTCTGGGCACATAATTGTATGCAGTTTTTATGGATAAGGCAATTCCAAAATTTTCTGTTCCGATACTCATTAGTGAATACTACATCAATTCTCTAATCCAAACGATAGTATAAAATTGATTAAATATGCTGGAATTAAATGTGCATTTGCAAGGCAAATAACTAAAAAACTTAACATTCTATATATACTAAACTGCACGTAATGAACACCTGTAATACTGGCAACAAAATAATAACACAGCTCATTTTTTTTCAAGTATAACAAAGATGTGGAAAAATAAAATCACACATTTTTGTACAGTTGTAAAATAATTCTAATAATTAAACCAGGAGTGGTTTGAACTGCCTTGCATGCCACCTGTATTCATTCTACGAGAACGGCATGGTTCTCCACAGGCGTAGAGTACATACAATTCTTGATGTGGCCCCACAGGAAGAAATTGACTGGCATTAAGTCGGGTGACTGTGGTGGCCGTGGCACAGGGCTGACTCTCTTAATGATACCAACCTTTAGAGTTTATTTGTTTTTATTTGTTTTGAGCTCGATACTTATTTATTTTTACAGTTATTTAAAGCCCCTATCCAAAGGAATAGCTAGTATTGTATTTCAGGACATCACCTCAAAATTGTTATTTATTTATTTTATTTGTTTACACTTTTCGACAGTTCTTTTTATTTTCGTTTATTTTGCTATTTTTGGAAGTGTAAATATTTTTTTTGCAGTTTTCTCTTTGCACATTACCTGGTGTTATCAATCAAGTTTTGCCGTGGAGAAATGAAACTAATTAGAGACTGATAAGATTGTGTTACATCTCAGGAAGTGACTCTTATCTGGGATTTTCCTGTTTCAATTAGCGTCATCGTGAGAACCCTTTCGAGGACTCTGTTTAGATGCCATGTAGAATGATTCAACATTACTTTTGCTCCTGCGAAATCATTATAAAATTTGCCTTAAATCGCCCAACGTAAGATAGGAAGGTGTTGAGAGGTGCCGTAGTACTTAAATATGCGGGGTATGTTTAGGAAGAGGCCCAAAACGCGTTGATTTTAGTTTTTGGAGTGCTCCAAATCTGAGTGAGTTGCCATCTCCACCGCTAGTACTGATTAAGTATGGATTCTTATGGGTACGGTTCTGCAATGATGACAAACTGTTATAAATGTGCCAGTGGATGAGATCCCATGTTCTACAGCCAAGCATTATAAAATTTTCAATCAAGATTAATTTACTAAGACTAATTTTGAGCCAGTCTAACAAATTAACTTCTCACACAAATGGCTAATTTTGTCTGGTAATTTTAGTGAGGTGATTTAGTTTTCAGATATCTCACAATTAATATTTTTTATGGCAGCATTTCTGATTTGATAATTTGCGTGATTTTCTAAACTAATTGATATTAATTCATCAGTAATTTCAATTTTTCGCTTGATTCATTCTGCTACTTTGTTACTTTACTTTCACACATAATGTGAGTCGTACATTTTGTATAGTGTTAGTAAGTACTTTTTCAAGGGTATTTTCTTTTTTAAGTGTTTTTCATACAAATGGTATGAAAATTTATGTCTTGCCCTCATCCACCTTTTAAAGTACTATGTGTTTGAACGTAATTGGAATTTATTTAAGGGTTCTGGTAATGTGTTTGAGCAATCATACTAATTACTTATCAGATTTGGATACAAATATTCTGCAATTATTTATTGCATTTTCAATGTAAAAGCATTTTTCCCATGCTAATCATTTCACAAAGGAAAGCTGCTTCGATTTGCATCACTACGCAACAGCTAGCCACAGTGAGCAAAGAGAAAGTATGAGGCATCTTGGTAATTCTGCTTTGTTTCACACACATGCCCAAAATAGACCTAGTTATTTTATTCTCAATCAAAATCCCTTTCTTTTCTTTCACAACATTTATTACTTATTATCTTTACACACCAGTTTCCAGTTTTAACGTATTACAAGGACGGCATGGTTCTCCACAAACGTAGAGTACACACACCTCTTGATGTGGCCCCACAGGAAGAAATTGACTGGCGTGAGTTGGGGTGACTGCGGCCATGACACAGGGCTGACTACATACCATTTAACACCAAACTGCCAGTGAGGTGTTGGCAAACATGATGGTTGAAATGCAGCGGGATGCCATCGTGTTAAAACAACATGTTGACTCGTATGTCCAGCTGCATATCTTCTAGCAGTTGGAGTAGCTTGTTTGCCAGAAAGTTGTGATACTCCTGGCCGTCTCCACGTGCTGGAAGGATAAAGGTTCCAATAACTTCTTCTGCCCACACGTAGCTGTTGTGGGTACTGAAATAGCCATCTCTCGTAAAACACGTTTAATCTGTAAACAGCACACATGATGCAACTGGCTCGGTAATGCACTGCTGCATAAACCACTGTGTGAACCGCATACAGGGCTCAAAGTCAGCTGGTCCAAATGCCTGTACCTTTTGCATGTGGAATGGATATAGTCTGTGCTGACTGAGCACTCTCCACATGAAGGTGGGTATGATGTCACATCGTGAGCGATTGCATGTTTGTGAGTTCACATCAATTCTGTCGAGTACTTCCTCTTCAAAATGTGGCGTACAAACACCTCTTGCCTTGACGTCCTCATGGGTGGATGAAAGGTCCCATACTCGTGCAGTCGCTGATGTAGTCTGTGGAACAGTGTGCGATGTGGCTGCCATCTATTAAGGAAGCATTCCTGATAAAGACTTGCAGCTACGTGCTCACAGCCTTTAATTTCACCATACAGCATTTGCATATCCACTATTTCTAATTATGAATAAATGTTCATGACTAGTCTGATGTATGAACCGCAGTCACACAACTACTGCTTTGACTCTGGCAGTAAGTAACAATGACGCCAGTCTGTGTAGTGGAATGTAGGGAGGGTAGGATGTAACAATCTGTGCACAGCACATGCAGTTCAATGTGGCTCTCAGTGCTTTTGATACTGCCTACCTCTTCTGTACAGAGGCAAGGCTCTGTAACCAGCACTCACATTCACTAGCTCCAGATGACTGCATGATCGACAGAAGGCATGTGATACATGCACCATGGAAGGCCTACCTCCCACGCACGTGGATCTATTTTGCAACGGTGCCTGGCGTCTCAACGGAGCATCTCCGGACATCCNTGTACAGAGGCGAGGCTCTGTAACCAGCACTCACATTCACTAGCTCCAGATGACTGCATGATCGACAGAAGGCATGTAATACATGCACCATGGAAGGCCTACCTCCCACGCACGTGGATCTATTTTGCAACGGTGCGTGGTGTCTCAACGGAGCATCTCCGGACATCGGTTCTCTGACAAAAGTTGTTCCTCATTACGTTACCTATCACCTCTAGAAGTTTGTTGCAATGATCCTGTGACATCNCGTTCTCTGACAAAAGTTGTTCCTCATTACGTTACCTATCACCTCTAGAAGTTTGTTGCAATGATCCTGTGACATCATGTGTGCCTATACAACGCATGCATGCACGCACACACACACAAAATATTGTTACAAACCTACAAAACACAATACTTAAATTTTTTGAATAGTAAAATGTTACATCAAAAACCTAAAATTCCTTTAATATATTGTAAGAAAGAAACTTATTAAACACAATTTTGACATTGTTAAAAATGAGAAATGGTACAAGAAACAAACATCATAATGTCAAACATGTATATTACACATTCTTGTTAAAATAAACCAATATCTTGACTCATTTGGGATGTAAGTGATTAAGCTTTTGATCAACAATTTGTCATCACTGCTTAATAATCGCACAGAATGTACAGTTGAAGGTGGATTTCATAATAATTTCTTTGAAAGTTTTTTTTAACATGGGAACTCTCTGTTTTCTTTCCAATAATGAAAAATGTTGGCACTTGGATTCTGAATACTTTCTTCTAGATTCGTATGTACCTTGCCCTCAACTAATGCATGAATTACTCTAATTGCATTTTTCATTATATAACTTCAATTTAATTGATTCCAACTAAGATACTTATCATTGTTTGTATTCCACATATCTGTTGTAAGACTTAATGTTCATCTTCTTCCATTATTTTGTTCACGTATGTCCTTACTTTTAAACGTTTGTGGTATCACATTTGAGAAAAAANTGTTCATCTTCTTCCATTATTTTGTTCACGTATGTCCTTACTTTTAAACGTTTGTGGTATCACATTTGAGAAAAAATTTTCTGCTGGGCGTAACATACTGTACCTAGGTTCAAGGCATTTGACTAGTTCAGTAAAACCTGTCATTNGAAAAAATTTTCTGCTGGGCGTAACATACTGTACCTAGGTTCAAGGCATTTGACTAGTTCAGTAAAACCTGTCATTAACTTCACTAAATGGACAGTTGTCATGGCACATCATTTGCCCTATGTGCCAAGTTACCTAGGAGATTCTGAGCTGCTGCCTCTTAATGAATCAGTAACAGCAACACCTGAATTTGGTGGTGATATCAAAGCCATCTTAAAAGTGAAATAATTCAGTATATTGGTCATGTGTATATTTATTTTGTGTTTTTTTTGTTTACATTACACATTCATATGTTTATTTGATTGATTATTTATTTTCACATATGCATAAGTTATTTTGTTTGTTTACATTAGATGTTTGAATGCAGCCATGTTTATGTTATACATGAGCCTCTCTTGCATGGACTTACAGACATTAACAGTTATTAAATTGTTTGTTTTCTTTTTGAAAGTTAGTAAAATTAAAGTGTTTCATGCAAATTGAAAACAAACATTTTGTGATTTTATAATGTTTAAAGAAGGCTGTGTTTAGAATAAGCAAGTGTAGAAAAGTTTGAAATGGCAGCATAGATTAGTACATGCACGAAGTTGTGTGTATCTGTGATGTGCCAGGCGACCTTGTAAACATCACTGGATAACCTTGAACTGTCAATCTCACGACATCCAAATCAGCTGGACTATGTTTATCTCTGATATGTAAAATTAATACCTTTTTTGTGATTGGTTGCATTCTCACCGCTAGGAGGAAATAATATGTTAACAGAGTTTTTCTCTCTCTGACAATGGCACTCACAAGATAGACAAGATGTTGACCTTTTAATTATGTGTTTTGTATATTGAAAAGTTGTTGACAGCTGCTAGGTTTGTAATAGTTTTGTACACAAAGTGGTGCTTTACAAGTTAGTAATAAGTTAAATCACTAGTATTTTATTTTTGAGCAATATTAAGTATTTTATATATGTACCGTAAAGACAATGGTATTGTATGACAATGGACATTTTGGATGCGTTTACCACCTATGCTACACCGAGTCTAATGAGAGTACTAGCAACTGAATTACATGTTCTAAATTATAAGANGATGCGTTTACCACCTATGCTACACCGAGTCTAATGAGAGTACTAGCAACTGAATTACATGTTCTAAATTATAAGACCCACTTTGATATATTTTGAAATGAGTGCACATTTAAANTACCACCTATGCTACACCGAGTCTAATGAGAGTACTAGCAACTGAATTACATGTTCTAAATTATAAGACCCACTTTGATATATTTTGAAATGAGTGCACATTTAAATTTTTTTAATTGTGAATTGTCAGTGTAGCCCACCTAAAGAGTACCCTGAGAGATGGAATTTATGTTCTCAGACTGGAGCTAAGCTGATTAACATTGACATTTTTTTATTTTGAATGTTAACCTAGTTTGAAATAAATCTGATAGGTCACACTGAGGCATACAAGGCAGTGAACTTTTGTTTTGAAGTGAATACAGTATACAATTAAGTTCAATCATTTAAGTAATTTTGCAAAAAAAAATTATAATAATAAATAGCTCAGAATTTTTACATTGAGTCTTTTTCTTATTAATGGTTGAGCAAGTCCCTACACCATTAGGGCAGTAAGATTTGAGATTACACATTTCAGGGTTATTTATGTTTTTTTCTTAACTTGATAGAGATAATATGTTGATGTTTATTTACAATCTGATTGTTTTTTTAAATAATATATCCACACAACTGTGATATATCAAAGAATGGCGCACGACGTGTATGGCTATGTGTAGGAGCAACACAGACATTCACACTTTACTAATGTCATTGTCACACTATTTCCTACCATGTCTGATGATGAAGGTAGAGATGGCTACTTTCTAAGAAGTTCAATGAGGGAGTAAAGAAGGCAGGAAAACACAAAATCCTGATAAAGAAAATTTGTCTGCAACATCCACTGAACCACACACAGAGAGTACACGCACACAAGATGAGTTATCAATTGGCCCAATTCAAGGGAGCGACATCATGTCATTGGTAGACAATGTAATAGAGAGAGCTGAACAAATACCAGACCATGAAGTACAAAGCTCTGTAGTGCCAGTAAATGTAGTACCCAACAATGGCAACGATACTTTAAACCTTTTGCCAACACGACATTACATACAGCAATTTATGCTGATGATGCAGAAAATAAACCAGAGTGTAGGATGAGCAATTTAAAATTAATAATGGAAGGTTGGAACAAAAGATGAATGAAATTAAAACTGATGTAGGTGAAATTAAGGCAAACAATGACAGATTGAAACAAAACATTATGGCAAACCGTGAGAGTTGGAACAAAATATGAGTCAAATTAAAAGTGATGTCGGTGAAATTAAGGCAAACCGTTACAGACTTGAACATCACATGAGTGCACAGATAAATGAAATCTCACAGCAAATTACCACACAAATTGACACAGTATCCAGAGCTATCTCAGAGGTGAATACTAGGCTGGAGAGGGCTGAAAAGACAGACACCAATACACAACATATTGAGGTCCTGGAAGCTTCATTAGAAATGTTGCAAGTTTCAACTAACCAACTGATTACCACAGTAGCATCACAAGTGACAGCTGACACTAATTCAGGCAAGATATTGTGAGAGTAAAAGAATCAGTTGAGGTAGAAAAGCAGGAGAGGGCTGCTGAGATGGAATCATTAAGCCAACACCTACAAACACAAATTAACAGACTACACACAGCCAGACAACAAAAGGTTAACCAGACTCAACAGGTGAAACACAGTCAGGAACATTTTAATTGCATGCAAGCAGAAATTAAACATGCAAAATAATAGTTAAATCAAATTGTTAGTATTTTAAGCAAAAAAGATTTTAAAAGCTTCATAAATAACATAAAATTTGTATCATCAGTTAACATGAAATATGAAACTAAGTACTAGGAAGTTAAACTTGTATGCTTATAGCTGTTTTACACAATAAAACATTTTAATACATGTACTGTACTGTAATATGAAACCTGAATCTAAATAATAAACAGAAAAAAATCATAAATGTAATTTACATGTTTTTAACAAAGAACACAGAACATTTTCATAAAATTAACTACGTGAATATTGGCAACCCAGCTGTAACAACTTTTGTTGCAGAAAAAACTAGTAACATCAAATGAGTTAGTAAATAAATAACGTCTTTTATCAGATCAAAAGCCAGAATTTTTTACCACCATGGAAACTCAGGTCTGACAGCAAAAAGTGTTTAAAAAGGAGGACATGTCTTTGTGCTGGACGTGTCATCCTTTTGCCAGACATCTGTTAACCCTACCAGCATGCATTGTGCAACCACTACCTGTGAAACAGTTGATAAATTGTCATCAAAAAGGACAGCACCACCACAGTGGGAAATTTTAGTGCTTATTTGTTGACAAAAGATGAATCGCAAGTGTCTTTCATCATTAACAAATATGTTAAAAACATGTCTTTTCAGCTCAAAATAAACTTACACGTAAAAATTGTTTTAACTGTATCATGCTGGATTGAAAAAATCGTCAATATGGAAATAAATTAATAAGTTGTGCAGAATCTGGAAAAGAATCTTCATATTTCTCTCCCCCTCCCCCTTACTTTTAACATATTTTTCTTGGCAATGCCACCAAGCTTAACAATTGCCTATGTTTGCGATTGTTTAAGAATGCTAGTCATAGTGTTTAAATTGTGTCATCAACTTGTTAAGGATGCTAGTAACATTGTTTAAATTATATCAACAGAAACTTCAAAGATAAAAACAGCAGGAGTTTCAATATTTACCAGCGATGCTATTAGACTTAAGTATTGTAAGCTTGACTCTTGCCCAGGTCACCAACCATGTATGCCCTTGCATAGTTGGCTTTGTCACAAGTGTATTTTACAGCTGTATGTCTTACGCAACTAGGTGTTTTGGTTCAAAAATAAACTGAGAGGATACTCAAATCAATTCCTGAAAATACAAAGTGAATTTTTGTGCCAACAGGGAGATGCTCCATTGGGTTGCAAATTTTCACTGCTGCTAGTCAGCCACTGTTTAGGGTGTACAAATGATAAATTTCTATGTTATATTTTACAGACAGTTAATACACCTACTTTTTTATTGACTGCCTTGGTATAGGTTGATATGATTGAGCACTTTTGAAAGCTTTGCTTTGTTTCTTCTTCATGGCCCGCCTTATCTGCGGACTTGGCATCTGCAGTTTCAACCAACTGCGGTTCAACCGAAAAATTATTTTTTTAAATCTAAGAAAACTTTTAAATTATGTACGCCATGTGCATCTTTCCGCGCTTTTGCTGTGCACTCATATCGGAGTGCACAAGGCAGATAATCATTAGTCGCTTAGTTGGGCGGTATCAGCCACGATGTCTGCTTCGTTAATGTACGTGCATGCAGCAACTTTCGAATATGCGTTTCTGTGACCCGTTGTTCCTCCATTGTAATGGCTTGTAAAAAGAAAAGTGACAGCAATCCCTTTTAGCAGTACCAGCTTATTTGTTTATGTTTATTTATTTTGAGCTGGTTACTTATTAATTTTTGCCAATAATTTAAACCCTTATCCTAAGAAATAGCTAGTATTGTATTTTAGGACATTGCCTCAAAATTATTTTTTATTTGTTTACAGTTTCACTCATTTTGACAATTCTGTTATTTTTGTTTATTTTCTACGTTGACTGGTTTCACTTATCTTTGAAAGTGTAAAATATTTTATTGCAGTTTTCTCTATGTACATTACCTGTGTTATCAAGTTTTGCCACAGAGAAATTAGTCTAACTAAAGACTGATAAGTATGTGTTACGTCTCAGGAAGTGACTCATATCTGGGATTTTCCCGTTTCTAATTAGCATCATCATGAGAACCACTCTGGACATACTCTCTCCAGATGCCATATACAGAAGTTGTAATGTTGCAGTGGCGCGTTATGACTGCCATATTTGTAGCATTCAACGTCTGGGTGTGACGAATGGAAATTACCGCTCGGTTAGCTCAGTTGGTAGTAATATAAAACTTTAAAGGTGCCAATAAATATAAATAAAGTCCAATGTTTGTTTATTACTCTGTACTTTTATTTTACATTCCAATGAAACAGTTCACATACAATCGTAAGTTATGCAGAGTACGAACCGGTTTATAGGCAAACCAACAGAGAGCAGCGCCACAGTCGTTTAGTTATTCATTTACTTCTCAAGCACTTGCCTCGCAAGAAGAAAATACGAAGGCAGGAGGGACCTCCGTTCTCTCCTGGCACCCTATCGACCTCCCACACCAGCGGAAAGAATTTATTAGAATGCCAAAAAAGAATGAAGTTAAAAGATTTAGTGGTCCGGGTGCTTGCCGATGTGGACGAAATTCGTCATGCATCNCTGGTTGCTTGTTCTAGACCATTTTTCTTACGGGCGAGTATTCAACCAGGGTTTTTATCTCTCGTGGCTACCTCCCTTTCTCACACCAGGATGCCACCAACCGTTACCAAATATGGGCATAGCGTGGACTAGCTTTTCCACGCTATCCGAACTGCGTAGCTATCTGAACTGCATCGTCAGTAAAAGATAATCAAAACTTTCTAGAACACAAACTGTTGACGCAGTTCAGAAATATTCTATCACTAATGCTGACACTTAACAAAAACTAAGATTTAGTGAAACAGCAACTGGATGTCAGATAAACATTACACCGCAGCTATAACTTTCAATCCAGATAAAATATTACGAAGCCCCGTTAAACAAAAGAAAATGAACTGTGTATTCCGATAATTAATAATATTACGTCATTACAAAGTTTAACATAACTTTTGCTCCAGCCATATCATTGTAACCGCCCATCATAAGCTAGGAAGGTGTTGAGATGCTCCATAATTCTTAAATATGCGGGTCACGTTTAAGAAGAGACCCGAAACCGCATTGATTAAATTTTTGAGTGCTTCAAAACTGAGTGAGCTGCCTTCTCCACTGCAAGACCACCTTAAGTATTAATACTTATGGGTATGATCCAGCATCGACTGCGAACTGTTGTACATGTGCGAGGGATTAATTTTATGGGATAATTTTGCTATTAAATTTTCATTCAAAAACTTGTCAAGTTAAATTTGGGTATAATTTCTCAGCATTTTAGTGAAGGGCATGGCTTATTTAAAGAAAGTTAACCAGAAGCTAGTGGATTAGATTTTTATGTTCTACAGCCAAGAATAACGAACTTTCAAACAAGATTAGTTTTGATGAGTCTAACTTTGAGTCAGTGAAATAAATTAATTTCTCATGTAAATTACTATTTTATTTGGTATTTCTAGTGAGGTGATTTATATTTCAGATATCACACAGTTAATTTTCTTTTAATGACAGCATTTCTTATTTGATATTTACCTTGAATTTCTGAACTATTTAATTATTATTTCATCAGTAAATACAATTTTCACGCAATTCCTTCTGCCCGATAAAACTTATTTTTCACAGATTAGAGTCATATGTTTTGTGTAGTGTTAGAAAGTAGTTTGATTTGTCCTTTTCAAGGGTATTCATGTTGTGAGTGTCTTTCATTCAAATTGTATGAAAATTATGTCCTTATTTACGTGTTAAAAGTGTTATGTCACGTATGTTCTGAATGTTATTTGAATTTGGTCTAAAGATTGCTTTTAAGGTAGTTAAGAATTCATATTTATCACTTACCTGAATTGACACATTTTTCTGCATTATTTCATTATATTTTCAAGGGTAAAAGCATTTTTCTCGTGGTATTCAATTCACAAAGGGAAGCCGTTTTTAATTGGCATCACTACACAGCAGCTAGCCACAGCTTGCAAAGAGAAAAAATGTGGCGTTTAGTTAAGTCTGCTTTGCTTCACACACACGCCTGATATACCTACATAATTTATTTAATCATAAATTCTTTCCTTCTCAAACAACTTTAGATTATTTATTTGTGACTTTACATACACCAGTGTACAGTTTTGGACAAACCTTCTAAACCTACAAGGGATAGCGAAGTACTCAGTTTGAGCTATAAAATAAAAATATTGGATTTATTAAAGAGTGGTGTGTTGGTTGCAGAAGTGGATTGCCGATATGGCAATAATGAATCTAGCATTCGGACGATTTGCAACAAAGAACACAAGATAAGAAATTGTTTCAGTGTTGTGCCATAAACAGCAAAAATGGTTTCATTAGTTCGCGATAAGCCGCTTTCCAATACGGAAAAAGCTTTGAATGTCTATTCGGAAGATATGGTGCGTAAACATGTTCCGTTGGATAGCATGATGTCAACTTCTCGACCAGGGAATAATGCAGTGCGTGAAGGCTGTGTATACTCGCATTACATTTGTAAGGATTAGAAGTGGCATGGATGCTGATCCTAATTGTGATGTCACGCGCATGTGGAAGGAGTTCAACATAGCTGATGCCATCATCATCATTAGGAATGCAGTGGATTCAGTAAAACCTTCGAAGGTTAATGCTTGCTGGAAACCTCTATGTAGTGTGGTAATCAAGGACTCCAAGGGATTTCCTTCTGTTGATAAGGAAGTGAAAAATATCCTTGTAGTCGCAAGGGAAATCGGTAATGAAGGACTATCCGATATACAAGAGGATGATATCAATGAATTTATTGAAAGCCACAGAGATACTCTTATTGATGAAAATCTTGAAGAACTTGTGAAATTGTCGGCAGAGGAAGAAGAAGCACCAGATGACGCCGATGATGAAAATGATTTGCCTGTTTGAACTTTGGAAAAGTTCTCTGCAGTATTCTCTAAAGTTCAAGAGTTGAAGGATTTGATCCTGGAGTATGACCCCTCAATGGAAGATGCGCTTTGTTACACTTGTGGCATTACAGCAGTATTACCGCCTCTGCAAAACAAGTTTCAAAAACTGAAGCAGGAAAGAAAACATCTTCCTATCACAATGTTCTTAAAAAGAATGCCTGTAGCTACCACAGTATCAGTAATGGAAAATCAACCGTCAACATAATCTGCGCCGGATGTTTCTTTTGAGTAGTTTTTTGCCAGTAATTTTATTACTAGTGTTTTGAAGTGGCTGTTTTTAATTACTCTTTATTTAGTATAAATGGTTTCTTGAAAAGAGCACACATACCTGCTTGACATGCCTTGTTCTTAATAACATTTCTTGCAGAATGTTCTTCCTTGCTCATATTTTCTGTTGTTCTTGGCATTCTTCACTTTCAGTTGTCTCAGGTGCAGTTTTAAGCAACAACAAACTAGCAACAGCTGTTTCTACAATTTTCTTGATTTTACTGGGGAACACTGAAGCAATTCTTCCTGTAGGCTTTTGAAATACGAGTTCTTTTCAAAATTGATTGATTTATTTTGTGTGCGGAAGCCATCGTTTACAAGTTACAAAACAGTTATTTGTAATTTATAATATGTTACAACCAACCCTTATCCGTGTCACAAATGACCCTCAAAGTTGGGTCAAGTTAGTACTACGGATCAGTGTAGAAAAATTTGTTTAAAAATAAATGTCTTGATCTTAAACATCTTTCGGTCTACATTGTTGCAACTGCTACAAAATGTTTTATTAATCTATTTTGTCATGATCACAAGGAATTACTAATTCAATTGAGAAAATTAAAAAGTGAAAAATTATACCATTGAACTTAATATCCCCTACCTATAAATACCTGCCAAATTGGCCAATACATAGTGCTACAGTAGGTCACAAACTTTTGTACTTTTAAAAGCTCATATTTCTTATTTTCAAAATGATGACCTTATAAACATTTTTGCTCTATTTACCTCAACACAACTGGGTATGCTGGCAATACCTATTGTGTGCAGTGATAATCTCTTTAGCCCACCAGCTTCTGACACATAAATATTATATCTGAGTGTTTTCTCAACCGAGTTCTACCACATTCAGGGCTTTGAAACATAGAAGTGTAAGTGAAGAAAACTAGTAATTCTTCAGCAATTCGAAACCCTGGTGTAACTTACAGTTGTTCAGTTCTTTATGAATTTCATCACATTGTTTCTCAAATTTTTAATTGGTATGCTAGTAGTATTTTTGGAAAGCCAATTAAATTAAATTTTTAAGCATTTTCTTGCTTTCAAAATGGCAGCATATTTTGGAATTATATCTGCCTTAACTCTGGAGCCTTTAAATTGATCCAAACATGGTATGCTGAAGTATTTACCATAATCATCTTACTCACTAAATAACACATTGTTGTCAGTGTTAGTTGGTGAGGCAGTAAGTTGGAGTAGTCATGCAGGAGTATTCTCAGGGCACCAGGCTGTGGTTTCACGCATGGCCACGCGGTGAGCAGAGACTCTTTCTAGGGTTGTTGTTTATTTCAATGCAAATCAACATTAAAGTGCACAGGGTGCTACACAATCTCAAAAAGGAAATGAACCATTACATTATTTTAACACTGCAGCACAAAAACACTTGCACAAGGCCTCACCTGAACCAGCATGAAGATACACAAAGTTACATTATTAGAGAAAAGCCCGTAGGCGAAAATAATTAATTAAGAGCCCTCAGAATAAACGTCAGTGCCAGGCCAGTTGTGAGGGTAAAGAAAAAGGTTTTAGAAGTTATTTAAACAGATAGAGCTACAGATCAGTGAATACAAAGTTGAGACCTCTGCAGGCCATGCAGCACGCGTCCATCCGGCTTGAGCTCCAACGAGAGATTGCAGAATGGCCGTCAGAAGCGAGGACACTAGCCAGCGTCGGAAGTGCAGGCCCCGTCGGACCACTTGCAAGGATATGAAGCATAAGGTGCAACCATAATGATCACAAAACGTGCACAGGACTGCACAGCAAAATTAATACACCAGAAACTTTCTTAACTAATTTACAGAATGTGCACAGGAGTATACAACAAAACAAACACACAAAGAACCTACGTACAAGCAATAACCCTTTGCTGGTGGTGTCAGCTGTTGCTACTCATAAGAATGTGTACAGGAGTGTGCGGCAACAGATACATCAAACCTTATATACTAATTCACAGAGAAATGCACAGGAGTGCACTGCAAAATAATTACATAAAATACCTTACAGCTAACATAAACCCTTTTGCTGGTAGCTTCGGCCGTAGCACATTTTCGGTGCACTTAACACCTGCATTGTACACATCACGCGGCCGTGCTCACGCATGCACGACCCATGACGGGCTTACACTGGCCGAGGGAAGAGGTCGTATGTCAAAAGTCCCCCCCTACTCCCAGACTGTAATGGGCACGCTCACTCGAGATCACAACATGCGCATTGTGATATACAGGGATGGTGTGTCGCTGGCTTGAGGGTGACGTGCACAAGAAGGGGGGTGTCACAGCAGGAGTGAGCCCACCTGCGGTGGTCAATGTGTAGATTGTAACGTCTTGGTGTTGCGTTCCCCAGAGTATGGGGTGGGGTGGCCTCCCTGCACTGCATATGGCGCCTGTGGGGTATCCAAAGCTCGGGTTCCTCTTCATCGCTGGACGAACTATCCCCCCGAGAGGTGAGTGATGTGGATATCCTGCGTTACCCCGACCTTATCTGCGGGGAGGGGTTCGTTGTACACCTTGACCACCGTGCAGCGGAGGATGGAATCACCCAGGGACACGTCCGGCAGCCAATAGCACCAGCGTGTCTGGTCATGACAGGGACTGCTCAACGATAGTCTCTGAGTCTACTGGCGGGAAACCCACAATCTGGCGATTTCTGTTCGGCATCAAGCCTGGAGTCCTCCGGTGGGAAACCCAGAAGTCTGGGGATGGAGTCGAGGAAAAGTCCACTGGAATCCTGTACATGAGAAAAAGACGACCCCAACATCCCCAGGTGTGAGGTCTCCGGGTGCGAACCCTGCAAAGCCCGTGGGCGTAATGGGTGTGTTGACCCTGCTATCCTGAGGTTCGGCATGGGTGGGTATCGTATACACTGTGGCCAAATCCACCTGGCCCTCCGGGTTGTGCGGCTGTGGAGGGACATCTGTTGTCTGGGTCGTTTGCTGTGCGTATGCTTACGCGGTGAAATTTCTGTGGTCTGCTGCCTCGGAGTTGTGCTAAGTAGGATGAGGTTCCTGTGCAGCCTTCAATGGTCCCTGGGCCTTCTGGCAGGAGGCTAGCCCTGCACGAATCTGTCTCTGCCCTGCTGACAGGGTGTGTGTGCATGCGTACATGCATTGTCCGTGTTGAAGTTCGGGGTAGGAAGTCATGGGCACGTGACCAGCGATGTAGACTGCCTGATGGGCTTGTGCTATGTCTCTTTCGTGCTGCATCCTCTGTCTGCAGTGAACGGGACTTTCCTCTGGCTCCTCCTAGTTTTGCACCTCTAGCTGATCTGGCCTTGGCAGGTTCCACCTTTGCAGCAACTGTGCGAAAGACACCCTGATCGCGGCATTGGAACACTTGTGTACCCGCAACTGGACCTTCGCCTCCTGGTTTCGGCGCTCAGTCAGGTATAGAATGACTCCTATAGAATAACTTAAAACAACACCCTACAGTAAAATTGTCTCAATTATATATTTTTTCAACTCATGATGCCTTCCAATATACGATTCCTATTGTAATTCATCAAATACTAGCTGCCCCAAAGTAAGATGCACTCAAATCCAGTATGACCAAATAGTGAATTGAACAGTATACTCTGAAATTGACTTGGAAATAAGACGCCTCTAAAATAATCCCAAAATAAGGCAACATTTCCCCATCTCCAAAGAAAAGGCTCTGAAAATGAGACACCTGAAAGAATATTAACCTTTTCTGTATTACAGTACCACAAAATATTTGGGAATGTATTTTAGCTGACTGTTTATTTTGACTTTCAAGAAATATTTCAAATATCTTTATAGATTGACATTAAAAATAAAAGTTTATCATAATACTTTTATACAGAAGAAAAATGTTGAACTATATTCTAAACTTGAAATATAGAGGATGTCCTGTAATTAAATGATCAAACTGCGGGAGGTGATTCCTTATAAAAAATAAAGTCAAAAATATGCAGGACACCATATACCTAAACAGAATATTAAAGGAGTTATGAGCCTGTGAAAATTGGGATTTGAAAACGTATTTTCTGCTGAATGCCTTGTACTTTCTGCCAGCGATAGGGATGGCGGCAATTTACCTGCAGTTCGTCCCACACAGTTGAATGCGACACGCATATTTGGCGTGCTATGAAGCGTGTACTAGTGAAGGGCATATCGTTGATGTGCTGACGTTTCACTTCCTCAAGCCGAATAGTGCTCACAGACCAAGGACGGCCACCATTTACGCATGTGTGTCTGCAACAGGGTAGTATAAGTTACCTTTTTGCTGCAGACTTTGTAGGCATTCAACAAGACATTCAGCAAAAATACATTTTCTAAACCCAATTTTCATAGGCTCATAACTCCTTTAATATTCCATTTAGGTATATGGTGTGCTGTATATTTTCGACTTTATTTTTCATAGGGAATCACCTCCCGCAGTTTAGACCGTTTTAATTTTCAAACATTCACTATTTAAAATCTTTTGTCATAAACCTGTTCACAGTATACTGCATACATGATAATAATACAATTGTTAGTAACATCTATATAGTATGCTACATTTCAGATGCACTAAAAGAAAAGGAAGCCCCACTTCCCTCCACTTGTGTATGTTTTTCTGGTTTAAAAGTTTCTGAAATTTCTAGTACACTAATGAAATACACATCCTGTGTAATGCATTAATATGAATTATGACACTAAGGAAATATATTGACTACAAATTTCTTAGTGGAAATATATCAGCCAACTAAAAATGATGGGGGAAACCGTTGCTATAATTTGTTACTCTTAGTCATTAAATATGCTACAAAATGCTAAAAAATCCCTTCTCTTAATTGTAAAACGCTAAAAGTCTCTTCTCAAAATTCTACAAGATGCTTTTCAAAATGTTGTTTCATGGTGTTACCCTTGTAGACTCATGAACTGCTGATTGGTAAGCAAGGAGAAACAATGGCACCTTTGAATTTTAGTCCTTTTGGTTGTCTGCCATGAAGATCAATAGGTACTGCTCAAGAGTGCAGATAAGCCTCTCAACCATTCCATCTGACTGTGGGTGTAAGGCTGTAGTCCTAGTCTTCCTCAGCCCCAGGATCTTTGCTATATCTTGATACACAACAGCTTCAAAATTTCGTCCCTTACACTACTCCATACTGTTGACTTGGAGGCACACCACGGCCTATATAGCTGAGCTGACCCGGCCCAGAAGGTTCTTCGTTCAACGACTATCCCAACACATTCAATCCTCCAAGGATGGGAGCAGCACACTTTCCAATAGGCTTATTGTAGCACACTCCAAGAGTTTTTCAGTTGCCCATTTGTAAATTAATGCTCTTCTCCGGTTACCAGTGAGGAGGCCCTTTAAGCTTTGCACGTCGCCTGAAGAGAGGAAGAGGGACAAGGGGAAGGATGTGGATTAACTTCATGGAACACTATGTTCTCGTCAGGTTTGAGGTATGGATTGGTTTAAGGGCCTCTCAAGTTTAGAAAGACATAACCAAGTAGCTAAAACAAAGTTAAATTTTCCAAAACAAAAATATAATGATACATAATATATGTAATACAAAGATAATTGTTCAGCTCCTAAGAATAGAAAAAAGTTACTTAGGTGTTTAAAATTTTATGCTAAATCCCTTGTGTTAATTTCTTGATAATACTACTACCCCCACCCTATTTTAAAGCCCACTTCATAATCCCTCTACATGTTTTAAGTAGTATAAAGCTGCAATGGAATTCATAAAAGTATCCAACTTTTTATTACAGAATTGCTGTAATATTTTCAGCATTTTTTACTTAATCTGCAAGGATAGCAAGCATATAGGTGGTTTATAGTGTTGCTATCAATTAACTGAATAAAAATGGTTGGGGGAAAGGTTTGTAATCAGAATTTTCATAGATAACTACTTTTTTTACTAAGAAAAAGCAGTTAAAGAAATTAGCACTGTATGTTGGTCAGAAAAAGATAAATGGTTCACCAGTAAAATTTTTAAAAGATAAGACTAAATAGTTTTCAAGGGGCAAAGAGTTTAGTCAGAAAGATATTTGGACGGCGTAGTGCGCACAAGGCGATGCAACTGGCAATGAGAGAGAGGTTCCAGCCTACGCTGGAAACACTGGTCCTTCTCGCTCTCCCCTCCTTCACAAGTCATGGCATGCTAACATCACTTACACCACCCACAAATTAAAACATCTGTAGCATTGTTGCTATTGCCAATAAAGTTTTGGAATCTCTATAACATAATTGTGCATCTCCGTCCACTGAATAATGCTGCATTATATTTTAGTTGCTTGAGCAGGTTGCCTGTCCCATGTGAATATTGTAATATTTAGTGACAACAAAAAAGCAATCTTGTCATTTAAATTATTTTAAAATTTCACATGGGGCCCTTTAGTATTTCTGAAACTTTACTTTGAACTGATAGCTTGCAAATTGGCCAAGCTGTAAACTGATTTAATATAACCTTGAAATCCCAATATCTCGTGGTAGCTCATTTACAAGTATACCATGTCCTTAAAACTGTAGACCATATTTTCATCTGAAGAGCTACTGCCACTCATCATTTCATACAGGTAAAATTTTGATGTTTATTTATGCTTTTCAGGTATAAACAGTACTTCTTATATTCTTTATATTGGATTTAATTTTTTTTGTTAAAGCATTCTGTTTGTTTTTTGGTACTTTCCAATTCAATTATGTATCACAACTTGTAATGAATTTGGCCTGTATAATAGACGTTCCTTCATGAAACAGGCCCCAATTTTCTACTTGTAAGCCACAAGTAACTTTACAACTTGCGAGGTATGAAAGCTATGTATTTTAACAAATAATTCATTGCTACATTTTATGTTACTTGAATATATAGATGTAATACATTCATTATGTGCTAAATTAAAAATTTTGTGTTTTTTTTATTGTATCATTTTTAACATTTGTATTTTTGGTAGTTATACCAATCTTAATAAATGTTATAAAAGCATCTTTATCACTTCTGTGCGATTTTATGTAGTAGTTTCTGAGGTAGCACTACTGTACTTGTGTAAGGGAAATACAGTTTTATATGTTATAAACTAGGCCAGTTTTGCATGAGCAACACTGACATAACTCTTTAATGCATTATAGTTACATGTTGTAATCCAAGATGCACAGCAAATTCATAACTTTCACTGTAANTAACTTTCACTCAGGAGTCTGTAATAAGACTAAGGAGGAAACAAACACAAGTCTGATGTAAATAGTGAATGCTGTATGGGAGCTTAGTGAACTAATGTGTCATGGGTCTTTCACAGCACATAAATGAATAAACATTGTACCAGTAATTTGTTCACATAATGTGACTAGGTTTGATGGGAAATAACACAGGATTGTTCATAGTAACCGTAGATAAAAAACTAGGTATCGTAGCAGCTACATTCCACCATGCTAACTGGACCCTGCCCAGCATATACATTAACCAGGACAAGTGAGTCCCGGTGACTGGTCACTGTGTCATGCACAAGTGGCCAGGAGATCAAATATGTAATGACTCCAGACCCAACCCTAAAGATGCAATATTTTGTCTTGTATATAGGTGTTTCTTTTTTAATTCAATACAAAACAAATGCTTGCATACTTTATATTTACGGGCATAAATATTTAATAAAGGAAACAGATGTGTATATGAGTGCGTGTTACAACAGCTACAAAAGTTACATTTATCTTACTCCTGATTTCACATCTCATAGAGAGTTTGAATACCAGAATGCAAGTGCATACCATTTTAGTAGAATCATTTATATTGTTTAAGTAATGGTTGTATCTTTTAAAAGGAGCCTCACTGAGAATCATTGTACATATTTAAGTGTGTTTGAATTCCCTAGAACTTATTCAGGTCAGTTATAATCATAACAGTAGGATTATCTGGGGCATCAAGTCAGCTGATGTGACTACATACTGCAGTGTCTCGTTATGGTGAGTGATAATGTAGTACATTACTATACAACTAATAAGTACATTGTGTTGGTGGTTGGAAATTCTCTTCAAGTTTTGGATTTTACTAACTGCCAATTTTTCAATAAACACGGGCTTGTGACAGTGTGGATTGCATGTTGGGGGTTGTCAGTTGATTTTGTACAAACAGGAACTTGCTTTCATAAATGTCTGAGTATCTACATGCTTGTAACATTATTTACAGTTAACATTTAAAATTACATTTAACCCAACATTTAAAAAAATGTAATTATCCTCTTTAAGAATATCAAATATTTAACCCCAGTTTTTATTAAATCACACATTTATCTACACCCAAAATAATTGCAAAAAGGAGTAAAACATAATAGATACAATCAAATTTGTGGATATTACAAATAAAAATAAATATGGTTTTCATTTCTGGAATGCATTACTTATTTTCTTGCAGTCACTGTTTAGACAAACATTACAGTTTTGTTCGCTAATATTGTTGCTGAAACAATTATTCAGTAAAACAAATATACAATGTTTCATATTGAGGCAGTATATGTGGTTTGAAAGAAAATAATTTTTAAGGTAATTATAAAGGTATAAAAATCCTTGTGTATGTACATAACAATATATTTGTACTCTCGTAAATTAAGTTATGAGCCTGTTTGCTAGGCTTGGGTTTAGTTATCACATTAATATCTTTTTGTTGTGCTGTTTAAACATTAAGCATTACTGAATTTTTTTATAAGGTCACATTCATATGCTCACATGGCTTAAAATTTCTTTTTGTTAAGAAGTATCCGGAGGTAAAAAAACTTTGTTTACAGATTAACATTTTCATATATTCGTTTTTGCGGCTATAATAGCGTGGATACATGTGGATAATGTGATATTACTGCAAACACTTTTTCTTTCATTTTGTGGTCAGGAAACCTACATAACTCATTACTGACAATAGATGATGTCAAAGGTGCTGCCACACATCTTACTTTATTTGAGATATAAGGGGAGATGATTACGTTTGTCTTTATTTTCCCATATGCTGGCATCCTGCACATTTGAACAGCGTTAAGGAAGGCTTGTCTGTGTAGTTTGTTACTTACCCTGCAAACATACCCTAAAGATACCAGGACTGTACGCCANGTGATATTACTGCAAACACTTTTTCTTTCATTTTGTGGTCAGGAAACCTACATAACTCATTACTGACAATAGATGACGTCAAAGGTGCTGCCACACATCTTACTTTATTTGAGATATAAGGGGAGATGATTACGTTTGTCTTTATTTTCCCATATGCTGGCATCCTGCACATTTGAACAGTGTTAAGGAAGGCTTGTCTGTGTAGTTTGTTACTTACCCTGCAAACATACCCTAAAGATACCAGGACTGTACACCAGCCCGCATGTGCGTCTGGGTCAGGAGAGGCCTAGAGAACAGAGAAGGGACAAGGTTGGCTGCTAGCGTTCTGCAACATATATACATATATATATATATATATATATATATGAAACAGCACACACACTGCTTGCACCTTAAATATATAGATTAACTCAATTTTTTAAATTTTTGCCAGGAAATGCCAGGTGTCTAGGCATCTTTTGAAGCTATGCCTTAACACACTCCTTTTTGTTTTGTCGTGCTGGACTATTTGGAAACGTTATAATTGTACTAGGCAACCAGTGGTTCTCAAAAGGGAGTTGCAAAAGAAATTATATAAATAAAGCCTTTAAATTTTATCAGTTATAACAGTAGTAAGGCCTTATGGTGTGCTTAAATAAGCTAATGGATCATCAGGAAAACAAACATATAAATAACCAAGCTCTCTGTCCAGGAAAACAAACCCATTATATTTTGCCTACTCACTATAAACTACATTTGAATGCCTCAGTACAGTTTAAAGAGCCCTTTTTTTTTTATTTAACAAATCAAACAAATAACTTAAAAATGTGTTAAACTTTTCATTATAGCAACAATTTGTCCAAAATTAAGTTACAAATTAAAATACTTAGTTTACCTTTTGTTGAAGAATTCAAAGAATTTACAGGCTTATGTTAAAAACTTTGGAAGAGGGCACTGTCTTTCTTTAAAATTAAATTACCTTAGCCGTTACAAATACAGTGGAGTCTCGGTTAATCGTCAGTTTCTGTCAACCGTCAGTAAACTGACATAGCAAGTAAAATAATAAAATTGGATACAAAAAACAAACTTAATAAACTAAAAATGAAATAACTTTTTTCTTGCTTCATATTAGATCAAATTAAGCACATTATTGAGTTGAACACTACGTATACTGTACTGTAATACATATACCCAGTAAAAATAAATTTGGTGCGGTGCGAATGACACACTTTTGTTGTTTATGTAGAACCTAAATATGTACTTCGTAGAATCGTTCCGTCTTCCTCACCACCCTACCGGAATTCCTAGACACTCATTCGCCCTCCCATTCCTACAGTGAGTTCAGTAGCGGTCGCTGATGTCTGCCGGTGTGGGCAATATTCGTCACGCCCGATGCATCTTCCTTCACTGTTGGTCTTACATTGCTAGCGGGCAGTATTCGTCCAGGGTTTTTGTCTCTCGTGGCTACCCCCACTCCTCACCTCAGGTTGCCACCAACCGTGACCCAATAAGGGAATGGCATGTGTCGCCACGCCATATTGAACTGCTTAGTCCTCCGAACTGCGTCTTTGGTAAAAGATAATCCAAAGCTTCCAAAAAAAAAACTGTCGAGGCAGTTGGAAAAGCTATTCTACTAATGCTGATGCTAATAAAAACTACGATTTCTGAAACGACAAACGGATGCCCGATAAACAAACTACCATGATAAATGAACTCCCACGGCTTTAATTTCAAATCCCGATAGTATTTTACAAAGCCCCGCTTAACGAAAGGAAATGAACCGTCGCTAGAACCTAATTAATTAATAATATTGTGTCATTACAATGGAAATAACATTCCATTTACTATAACTCTAAAGTTTTAACTCCATGGAAAGAACTAAATGCAATAAATGTGTCACTGTTTGTACCAATGCGAGAAATACTCAACACACAAAAATGGTTGGGACATTTTTATGTAATAACTACACTAAAAGGGTATTTATTTAGGCCACGAACATTTCAAAAACTCCCGCAAGAACAAAATACATCACTGTTAATACAGATTTGCTCAATGTAAACATTTTCAGCAAATTTAAGTTCTCACGTAAAAATCGTTAGTGTTTCAATAAAATTAATTAGGGTAAAACAACATTTTTTTAAGGCCAAATACATTTCAAATATTCTAACAACAATTTAAAAAAACCTTATTTACAGAACTTACAAACTTACTGTTCACTTTGTAATTCCTAAACATGTGGCGAACTTTGGAAGTTTATGTCACTAAAATAACTTTTGTCAGCCACTGATATGAAATAATTTATTTTTTTACTTATTCAATTAGCGAAACATTTGAGCTATTTCTTGAAATCAACAAATTTAAACTTCACAGTGTAAATACTTTGTAGCTCGTGCTTCGCAATAGTCAAGGAAAATAGCGGACCACAGCACACAACAAACCCTTTTACAAAGTGGCAGACATGTTTCAGTAATTCGTTTCACTGAGGAGACTGTTCCAAAAAGGCACCTACGACAAACTACATTTAATTAATAGGCAAATATAAAAATATTTTTAACTGCAGATATAATATTCCGATATCACCAGCAAGGAATTCTCGCATATAGATAAATTATGACAGAAGAGAGCTCAATGGCATTTCACCGGGCAAGTTGGAGGCCTTCATATAACCGTAATATTCGCTCAAATGCTCTACCATAACATTGCTAAAAAAAATTTAAAGCCCTTGCTCTATAATTTAGAAAAATTGTACATTATTCTATGAGCATAATTTTAACCATAAATTTTGTAATTATCATTCAATTTCTACATTATAATTTTTAATGCTGAGTACTATTTTCTTTTATAATCATCACAAAGATTGCCAACATATTAACATGCATCCCACAACCACCATCAGCTGACACAGTGCTTGGCAAATGGGGCTGAGGTTGGTTACAATGCCTGTCAAATTTTACTGTAGTTATATGAAACAGAGAACACACATTTATACATACACATCACATATACAGGCCAGAGACAGATCAGCTTCATTGCATGAAAGGCAACACAAATATTATTACTAAACTACATCATGAAGAAACAGGTGTTTGCAAGGTTTCCAAGATGGTCCTGCACCATCTAGGTAGTGGCTTCACCTCATTGGCTGATCTTGCAAACCTTCCTATCAAGCTATGCAACACTCAGCTCAAGATGTATGGTAGCAGAGTGTGCAATAGAAAATGTCTTGCAATTTCTCTACACCCTTCCTGTAAAAAACTGTCTACACTGCTGGGATTCTATGTTACCTTTCTGCACTTCAAAAGCGAAGCAGCTGCTGTTAGCTGTGTAGTTCAGTGGTGCTCAGTCCCTGAGAAAAAAAAAACTATTCAATTTTAATACTTTATAACCAAGAAAGTAGTCTGTCAAAGCACTGAAACTAATTAGAAAAAATTAAATATGTACGTAAGCCCTGTTTACAATTTTTAAGTGAAACAATGTTTTTAATGCATAACATTTTGAGCTGACACTGTCTCGCTGTACATTTGTTTGTATTTCCTTCACATGTATTTGGTTATATTTCTTCATGTAAATTGCAATTCATTTAGAGGTGTGTACCACTAAGCATTCATGCATACAAAGGAAAAGGAAACCCACTTTGATATCATATTGTATTAATTGTGTTTTCTTTTATAGGCTGTTCACAGCAAAGTGAGCACTTTTGAGGGCCTAGTTACTTTTTTCTTTCCGCCATTTTTTTTATCCTTTAACCACCTTTTTAAAATAATTATTGCTAAGTAAGTAATAAACATAGTATGTATAGTTCACTGCACTCGGAAGCTAACGTCTAAGTCTAAAATAAAATATATTTATTGATGGCTTTCAAAAGTGCTCACCTTACAGTGAAAAATCTATATTGCTTTATATGGCATGGAATGTTTATTTTTATAATATAGTGACAAATTGAAATAACTTGTTTACCTGCCAATATTAATCTTGTAAGTAAATGTCCCGAAGGAAAACAGTTATGCAAATAAGTACTGTATTATATTATCTTATTTCTTTGTTATAATTCTGCTACTTGTATAGGTATGGCTGACAGCCCACATAGCATCTATATAAAACTCTCTCTTCCATTTGTTCTGCATTTATGTGTCTCTACGTGATAGATTCCAGAGACTTTGCATTATGATGTTGGTCTTATTTATCAAGATATTTTTGTCTGTGACACTGTTATCCTTGTCCTTCAAGAGCCACCTCAGCAAAAGAAAATCACTCATTGGCTATTAATTGTAACTGGTTAACACCTTTAAAAATTTGGAGCCATGCTCTTTTTAAATTAAAGCTCTAACTCTGTACCTTAGATCATCGTCTTATAAATTAGTGTAATTAATCATTCACCTTTATCATATAATTTTGTTTGAAACTATGTAATATCAGATGAGATATCTTATTACTACACTGTAGGCCATAAACAGAGTATGTGGATATGTAAATATGGTCATACACAAAATGTAATAATGGGACAGGTCATGTGTTTCAACCATGTCACAGTATTTAACAAAGCTGCAGCACTGCAGCGTTGATACTTTTATTAATGTTACATTGCTTACAGCTGCTGATATTCACGTATGCCTATCGTAAATAAATTATTATTCTGAATAATAGCCGTGAATACGTGATTACATTTGTTGGGAGGGATTTGGGTTGCTATAATATTTCGTAGTTGTACTTCTAAAATCTCAGATGGGATGAACCATGTATGTTTGTGTGGGATGCAACTGTTTGGTTTCTTTATTTTAATACTTCGTTGAGTTCCTTTTTATCACATGGGAAACTTACTAAATTGTTATTTATTTTCAACCATTTTATGGCTGCAACATTATTTTTTAGGTAACCCTTTTGTATGAAAATGGAGTGACATATTTGCATACTTGTTAAGTAAGTTGCGAATTTCCAAACATCAACAGCATTTAAATACCTTCTCTGAACAAGGCACCATGTTATTTTTCTATATAGTTAAGTTAAACATAATAAAATAATGCAGGATCTGTTTATTTTATGTAGTATATGGGGGGGGGGGATAATGGTGGATTCAGTGGTACTCAAAGAAGGTATTTATTTGATTAAAGGTCTGCTTTTTTAAGTGTACTACCATAGTCTTAACATTTTTGTTTTTAACAGTATCACTATTGTTATTTAATGTCTAACATTGTAGACTAACGACTTTGTAGTTCATAATTTTAATACTTTGGTTATTATTGTTAACTAGCTTATTAAGCAGGACTGTACATATGATGAGGTTATTGGTTGTCTTAACATTTACATTTCTTGTGTCTGATAACACTCACAATGTTAAAAGTGCTTGTACTGGTATGGATGAGGCTTGCTTACATTGTAATAGTTCAAGACTCAGCTAATAGTTACTAAATCATTCCCGTTATTCTCTGTAACCATATCAGTAGGCCATCTAATTCCTCTTGCGTAGTTGCCAATAGTTCTACCAGTCGGCTGATGACTAACTGAAATGCATGTCTTCTTGTCTGCAGGTAAGTTCAAGCAAAGGTTCTCCTTCAAAGAGCTACAGCTCTTCCAGCTCAGCCTCAACAGAAAATGTAGTTTCTGCTCTTGAAAGCAAAGTTAAAAACAAAGTAAGTATAAGTTGCCATAGCTTTCTGAAGACTTAATTGCAAACTTCCAAAATATTTTGTGTACAGGGTCTAATTAAAGTTTTAATAAATTTTTTAGTGTGTTTGAAGACAAAATAGTAAGTTTGGTAGTGTTTTAATTTTACCCTTTATTGTTTCAGTTTCCCCCTTCCCCAATTTCATACCAAATTTTTTATACACTTAAAAGTTATTTTGAACTGTGTTCAGAAACCATTATTTTTATGAACCTCTTACTATCAGTTAGTTATGTGCATGGGGTAATGTGTATAGAATGCATAGATGCATCATACATGCTCATGTTTGGGTGTTTCATACCAGTTGGACTAGACAGACTTGGCCAGGAGGGTGGAAATTGTAATGTGTGATTTTTAAAGTGTAGCTTATAGTTTTAATAATCATTTAGAAACTGTTGGCATATAGCTTTCCTAGAAACTTGCTGTTGTACATGTAGTAGGCAGAATTGAGCACATACATATATCTGTCCTGATATTAAAAAAAAAAAATGGAAATTATAAACTTTGTACTTTGGACAACTTGATTGATTGTGTACCAATTTTAATTTATGGTGTTGTGGGCATCATAAAATTGGACCTAACCTGTATTGTGATTATATTGCAAGCATAAAAGTTGTCACTGTGAAGCCTGGGCAAAAGGATTAAATTGTTCATTATGGAAGCTGTTGAGTAAATCAGATGCCAAAAATTGAGAATGATGCACAACATATTTCCATTGCTATAAACCTTTCTATGTGTAATCATGCAATACAAACAAATTACAACTGAAATATGACCTCTCTGTTCAAGACTGCTGTTTCATCATTATATGGTCAAACTGCCAAATAACTAATTGAACTACAAGATGCAGAAAGGGCATACCTAACAAAAATTGAGAAATTAATTTTATTTCACTAATTATTAGCTAGACGTAGCTCTTGTGCAGAAAGCTCTTGTGCAGAAAGAGTATACATCTTACCACTCTACCAGGGTTTCTGTTGAACTTCTTGAAAGATGTAGAAAGGGCATATCTTAAGTAGATGTTCCCTCACTGCGAAGTAAGGAATGTTGACTATATATTGTTGTAGACCTGTTTTGTATCAGATGTTTGTATGTAATTTTTCCTGCTTAATTAGCACAATTTCATTTACTGAAGATGAGGACCAATGTGGTAAGAGAAAAAACAATCAGGAGAGTTACAGAAGAAATATAAAAAAGAAGGCTTAGAATTACAGGAGAAGTGTATATTAATTGGAATGGAAATAAAGTTGCAGCAATAATGACAGGAGACGATTGTAGGTAAGTTTAATACATAACCTTGAATTTTGAACTAATTTTATTACATTACATTCTAAAAGTCATGATGGTGATATTTAACTAGGTGTGTTATTTTTACTATTGTTACAGGTGTCAACATAAATGCTTTGCCAGAACTTCAGAGGATCAGCTGATGACCATTTTACACCACCTCAGTAAATTTTAAAATAAGGATGAACGATGTGTTTACCATCAGGGTTTAATAGAATGCCACAAAGTGAAAAGAAGGTCAGAAAAGCAGCATAATAGTAAGACTGGTACACTCAACTCTAATGTCACTTGTAAGCTACAATATTCATTTTCATATTACATTTTGTGTGGTGCTCAGTGAACTCAGGTATGTAAAGAAGCATTTGTTGCGATGCATGGAATATCTGTGAAATGTGTCTGGAGATTGCGCATGTTATTAACACAAGGAAAAGCTCCAAAATATATGCGAGGGAAACAACGGAGGGCCAATGCAGTATCAGGTGATTGTTGTGTAAAAATTAATGACTTCATTAATTCACTTGAATTTAAGGAACCTCAGTATTCAGAAACTTGTAAACCATATCTAAATGCAAGACTGATATCATGCAGTTTCATGCTCTATTTTCTTATAGGCATCCAGAATGTAAGGTTAGTTACAATTTATTTCAGAGAACATTTTAATTATGCCTTTGAACGGCCCCAAACAGATGTTTGTATCATATGTGAAGATTTAAACATTAAAAAAACTACCACTCTAAAACTGTGAAGCGTGTTAATGTTGCTGAGTTACTTATCCACAGATGAAGAGCAAAGAAATTCTATACGAAAATGAAATAACCAAAACGTGACCTCCAGAAAGACTCAAAATTTCCCAGAGAAACATTAGTATTGTGTTTTGACGTCATGCAGAACCTACCTATGCTGAATATATCCATTCAGGATTTATTTTCTTAACAATTATCAATCTTCACCTAACCTAAAAACTAGCTTGTGCAACTCTCTATGTTTACCAGGAAGAGGTTGCCAGCAGGACTCCTGGTAAAGTTTGTAGTTTTTTTGTTGAACTACATTAAACAATGTCAAACAATGTGAGATGTGCAGCATCTAATACTGTTCAGTGACTGATGTCCTGGACAAAATAAGAATCATATATTTGTGAGGTTTCTGTTTAATATGGTTGACAACAACATGTTCAAAACAATTACCCATTACCATCCAATCCAAGGACACTCATTCTTACCCTGCGACTGGAATTTTGGGACAATGAAATGGCTTATAAGGAAGTGTGAGAGAATATGTACAGCAGAAGAATACTGTGAACTTATGAGAGAGAGCAATGTATCTGGCCGATATACCATAAAAGAGGTTAAGGCAGAAGATATTTTGACATTCAAAAAATGGTGACCCGGGCAGTATAAAAAGGTTTGTCTGTCAGATGAGACAGCCGGAAGAGGCATTCCTAAGAAAGCTAAGGTGTTTTTTCAACTGTCCAGGATGAAACACATTGAATACAAATCAGACATGAAAGGGAAGATAGTTGCTTTTGAGTATGTTGTTGGATTGGTCAAACAAACATTCAGCCTTTAATGCTAAGTCTACCCCTTGAGAAAGCATACATCACTTGTGCTGTCCCCAATATATGCAAAAAAGATCAAAGATCTTCAGAAACTTTCTCAACATTTTATTGCAGGATGCAGCGGGTTGTACAACACATTGTTAAACTGGCCAACTAGAAACATTAAAAGAAAATGAGGTTGAATGAATGACTGCTCACTTACTTTTCTGAAGTTCCTTCACATTGCAAATCTTTTTTTTGTGTATTTTTCAAAGCTTCATTTGACATTCACAGAAACAGAACATGCAGTTTACTTCTTTTCTTCTTATTATTTTTTATTTTATTATTTTTTCATTAAAATACTTACAGTAACACATTTAAACACAGTCGTAACAACTACTAAACAAATTATACAAGCTTTTGTAATAAAAATCTGTAATATTTGGTTTTATATGCATTGTAAACACAACTTGAAAGTGCTTAAACCTTTTTCTGGTTCATGCTAACAGCATCCTACTTAGAAAAACTTTCAATAAAGTTCTTGTGTTTTAAAATTGTCCACACTTTTGACTCAGCTTATTACAAGTTTGGTCTTGCAAAATATAGTTTTACATTTAGTCAACCTTAATGTGCTACAGCTGACATTTTTGTTTCTAACTCAACATTAATTGAAATTTACCATCATGTTATCTGAAACTTTCGATAACAAAACATATGTTGCAGTAATTGAATTTGCACAGTTTGAAGATGTGCAAATTGAGGCATTGGTGTATACGTTCAAGTTGCCTACCATAGCATTCCTTAGTTCACAGCATATGATGTAAAAGTTTTAATGTTGCAGGTATAGTCCATCTCATATATGAAGGCCACATTCTTGACAGTTGACGATCACCGCGCCAATGTTTACTTTTCGTTTATGTATCCATTCGCCATCAACTGGTGCAGCTTTGATGCGACGAGTCAGCGTGTCCAGGAGATGCTGCTTCGTGCTGCAATTGGTGAACTACTTGGGTGGTGCGGCAGGCGGCTAGAGAGGCCTCGGGCGTGTGTAGAGTCGTTCGTAAACGCTGTACACGAAATATATGTTACTTTAAAAATTATGCAGAGCTCGTGAAAAATAAAACTATTCGTATCTGTTCGTAAATTTATATATGTTGGACGCGGGACGCTTTTTTTTTTTGTGGCTGGTAATGCTTCAAGAAAAATGTTATAGGTAGCGCCCACATCCTGTCCGGAGCGAAGTCTGAGCTTCTTATTTTGCTCAATAGATAGCGTATTTTTAAAGTGTACTGTTCTTCTATTACCGGCTCGGAACAACACAAATTAGAAATATATATAGTTAAACTATTAGAAAATATAATTCAACAATATTATGCAATATTTCTGTATGCTTTTGGAATTAATATCAAGCATGTAATGAAAGCGGGGTTGGAGAGGTGCGGTTAAGACGTGAAAAAAGGATTTGAAATTGCGTTTCACTTGGATACGGATAGTTTTAACATGCCTTTAATTTTGAACACCTATGTATTTCTACTTTAGCACAAAGTTTAGTTTCTAACACTAAAAACCGCTGTTTATGACCACGTACAATAAAATGTATTAATTGACCTAGGAACTCTTTCCTATCGCGCGTATTTTCAGCTGGTCTAATGTGCGTTGGCCGTGCACTCAGAATAGCCAACGTAACATTAACTTTTGTTCGTTCGTGCATCAGCTGATACAGGATTTTGTAAATGGCACGTTGTTTGTTTCGAATACGTCAATTGCCACTCACTGCCTGTCAGAATCTAGCCAACTTATATGAACTGAAGTATACTGCTAGCTTACAGATTGGAGAACATTAAAGGATGTAGATAAGCATATTTAATACATGCAGTGGGTACTGGGTGCCTACCAAGTTTGGTTGAAAAGTTATTTAGAAAATATGTGATGTAGGTGCGACATAATGACCTAAAATATTTATGAAATCACCATTTTGAAAATAGGCACATAATGTACAAAAATTATATCATTTACCAAGATATAATTTAAAAGCTTATATTGTCCAGGTGCTGCCATCCTCCAAAATGGCAGACTAATGAGGTTATGAGTTGTGAAATTTAATACTGACATTGTGAACTGTTAATATACCAGTTTTGGTTCACATTGGTTAATGGTTTCCAAGATAATGACGTAGTACCTAAAAGTTTAATTGCCACCATTTTGAAAATAAGTATACAGTCTGGTAGAAACTATAATAAACAGATGTACTTTTAAGCACTATAAATACACAGAATTTGGTGAAATTCAAATGTTTATGTTAGAAGGAGGTACAGTCTCACAGACAGAAAAGTGATCGTGTATGCATGTCTTCTTTCTTTCTGAAAACCTTCATGGCCACTGTCTTCACTTGCGACATATGAGCACGCAGTAAAAGTTAAACTGCTGTGTATCTTGCTTTGAAGTAATTTGGTGCATTTCAGGATGGATCAGAAATATTTTCTTATTGTAGTTTTTTCTCATTGCAATAAACATCAGAGAGATAAGCATGTGAAATGTTTCATGTCATGAACAAGTAATAGCGTTCATTGTTGGCATTGTTTAGTATGGTGGTATCACTTACTGAATTCATGGTTGTTTCCTTTTGAAACATTGCCTCATTCGTATCCTTGAGACAATCCTAAGATCATGTGGTGTGAGTTTGTGGTGGTTTAGTTTGGACCATTAATTTTGTATTCATAAACCCTGAGGAGAGTTGGGGCTCCTATAGTTGTACTATAATCTTTCTGCAGTGTTGTCAAGTCCTCCGCAAATTTGCATTTCAGTTTCTAGTGCCAATAAAATATTTGCTGGAAGAATTTTTTTTATTGACCTTGAACACACAGCCACATATTCACCTTAAACACATTTATTATTGGAGGCAATCTAATCCTGCTTCAACTTCCATATAATGCATAGCGAACCTGATAGTCTATATTACAGCAGGATAACCTGATCCTTTTGATGTGAGGAATTATCAATTTCATCCTAACATGTTACTGAATAACTTTCAAAGAGAAAACATGTTCAAAGTACACAAGTTGTCACAGGCCATCGTAAATAATTAACAAGAAATTACAGGTAACTAATGAGCCCACTTTCCTCTGTATAGATAACCAGAAACATAGGCAGCACTAGTGAGCACTTACAAATACACACGTGCCTTACCCAGGACTTGAACCTAGAACTCCTTCTACCATATGCTGACATGCAACCAACTACATTACAACTACATTGATTTCAATTGTAATCAGTCTAATGTTTTGGTAGACAGGGTTTACTAACATCTAATATTTACAGGGCAGTCATTTTGAAAATCAAATATGTGAGCCACTTAAATAATGTAAGTTTACATGCCCTATGGCAGCACTACTTGTGTGCAAAATTTGGAAATGGTTGACTGATCCCCAAGATATGATATAAAAATTTAATTTTTTTCATGTGGCACCATCTTAAAAAATTATGAAGCTCTGTATAGACACATTTTGTGATGGTAATAGATACTGTGAGTATATCAAATTAAGGTGAAATTTGTTATATGGTTTCGTAGATATAGTATACGAACTAAAATATTTCCATGGCTGCCATTTTAAAAATAAGTGTCTAATCAACTAAAAATTATTAATCTACATGGTCTTCCACAGTATTACTTGGCTTCCAAATTTGGTAGGAATCGAGATATTATTTCCAGAGATACGACAAAAACTTTAATTTTCTTATGGTGCTATCTTACAAAATAGCAGATAAGAGGTGCTGTATAAACACATTTCAATGTTGTAATAGACAATGTAGCATACAAAATTAGGTTGAAATTGTTTCTATTGTTTTGTAGGTACAGCATATTAAGCTAAACTATTTACATGCCTACCATTTTGAAAATAAGTGCCTCACTTACTTAAAGAAGATAATTTTACATGGCCTGCCATAGTACTACTATTTGCAAATTTGGTAGTAATTGATTTGTTCCCAAGATATTATATAAAATGTTACGCGTGCACAGACTCTTGCATCAAGCATGCACTATCCGCCGCTGTTCGGGTGGGGCTGACCCACCTTGACTCCTCTCTCCCCCAGGTGGTCTGCTCTGGGTAGCCAGCAGCTGAGGAAATGATTGACAGCTGACCTGGCTGGCATCACAGCCCGTCCTCCCCCCTTCTGGAGACGCCAACAACTTGGGAGGGTGCGCAAGAATATTCTGGGAACTAGGACCCTTGGCGCAATGTGGCATGTAGAGAAATTTCTGGGCGATCGCCGATGACACTAAAAATACCACTACAGGTGGAAGGTCAGGAGTCTTTGGTAAAAGCCATCTGGCTAAGTGCGGTAACGAGACGAAGTGTGCGGTGAGGGATATTGGTGAAGAGGACAGAAAACGACGGGAGATTGCGAGACGACAGCGGATAAGGTGTTTGTGGTGTGAACGGACTAGAGGGCGTGAAACCTTACATGTGAAGGCTACTGTGTATGAGTGGCGCTCAAACTGTAGAATATAGCAAACTGTTGTGACCTGGACTGCACTGATGTTGGACTGTAGGAACATGCAATATGAACATTATTGTAAATATTCGAATTGTTAAATATGGACATGTAATTTATAAAGTAATTCAACAACTTTTGATATAGTCTATTCATGGTAAAGTGAGCACTTTTGAAAGCCCTCTCATTTAGAATAATAGTCAATAAATATAATTTATTTTAGCCTTAGACATTTAATTTTGAGTGCGGTGGAATATACACACTGTGTTTATTACTTACATCGCAATATTAATCTATAAAAGTGGTTAAAGGATAACAAATGGCTGAAAGGAAAAAGTAACTAGGGCCTCAAAAGTACTCACCTTATCGTGAACATCACTGTTTATTGGGACTGATATTAGTTATTTAATTACATGGATTTAATTGAGGTAATTGTAAATTGTACTGATTGAATTTATAAATTGTAGATAGCAAGCTATATCAATTTATTTTCAGCTATTGAGACGAGAGTATTTTCTTTGTAATTATTGTAAATAAATTAGAAAAATATAATTTTACTCTTTTATTTAATTAAAACCTCCACCCCTTAATGAACCTGGTTCAGTCCACGGAGTTAGAGAAAATTTTTATCTATATATATATATAGTATATAATATATAGTATATAATATATATATATATATATATATATAGTCGCAGTCTGCCCTTCACCGGCCAACAAGCAGCGGCAGCATGTGTCTGGAGAAATCGTTGCAAAAGGGGGAGGGGGATATGAATGCCATCTGAGGTGTTCGTGGGCACCACTCAGCGCTAACCAAATTGAGAAGGGTGAGACTCTTCTCAAGGCATGTAGGGTGGGGTTCATGGCAGTTCCCCCTTTTGCAACTACTGCAAGTTGAAGATGCTCAAGGCTCAGGTGGTCGAGCACGGAGTTGGAGGACCTACTTACTTTCTATTTTTGCTCCGTTATTGGCCATGGGGTACGCCAGCTCCCTAGGGCCGAGATGCGCCCGGCCTAGCCATGTTATTGCAAAATTGTCCTCACTGGAGTAGCGTGCCCTGCGAAACAGAGTAGCTGGCGGCTTACTGATCGCCTACCGCACTGTCACACATTGCTGGAGTCGGCCCGATGTGTGAAGCATCAAGAGAAAGTTTTCTGCGGTCTGCCGGCAACACAGGTTTGCTCCAGACTACCTGATCAGCATGGCTGCTGCAGACACACCCCTGCTTCGAGAGTTGAAATGACCTTGAACAAACTCTATGTGTTGTGCGTCCAGAAGTTGGTATTGTGCTCAGGGTACGACGATGTAATGATGAAATATTATTAATTATAAAGGTTCTAACCGCAGTTCATTTTCTTTCGTTTTGCGGGGCTTTGTAAAATATTATCGGGATTTGAAATTAAAGCCGTAGGAGTTTGTTTATCGGACATACGCTTGCCGTTTCAGAAAATCTTAGTTTTTGTTAAGTGTCAGCATTAGTGATATAAGCTTTCCGAACTGCGTCAACAGTTTGTGTTCTAAAAGGTTTGGATTATCTATTACTATGATGCAGTTCAGATAACTACGCAGTTTAATAGCATGGGAAAACTGGCCCACGCTATGCCTTATTTGGCATGAGGAGTGGGGGTAGCCACGAGACAAAAGCCCAGGAGGCATATCGCCGACTAGCAGTAAACTCTCAGTGCTCGAGCAGTCGATAACCAACACTCGCCGAGGCCGCGTCGCACGTGGCGCATAACCCCCACACCGGCAAACTTGAACTTGCTCGATTATTTCTTCACCGGTGTGGGAGGTTGCTGCCTCTGTTTTTCTTCGGGCGAATTTTCAAGATGTGAAACAATCAATAAACCACTGCAGCGTTGCTACTACTTTTTGCTTGGTTGCCTGTAAAATCTTTTTGTATTCTGCATACAGGACAATAGTATATGAACTGGTTCAATTAAATAATAAATAAAAATATAGAACAAAATAAACCGGAACTTGACTTTATTTTCATTGGCACCTTTTTAAAGAGTTTCATGCTTCTACCCAACTGAGCAAAAGTTGTAACTTCCATTCGTCATACCCAGACGTGGAATGTTACAAATATTGCTGCCCTAACGTGAGGTTGCATCATTACAAATATGGTGCCTAACGTGAGGCTGCAATGTTACATTATACACACACAGTGTGTTCAGAATTTAAATGCCCAATTTACGGGAGGTAATTATTTATGAAAAATAAATTCCAAAATGTACATGACATTGTATGCCTAAACGAAATATTAAAGGAGTTATGAGCCTGTGAAAATTGGGGTTTGAAAACGTATTTTTGCTGAATGCCTTTTACTTTCTGCCAGTGGTAAGGATGGTGGCGGTCGAATGGGACATGCCCATTTGGCGCGCTATGGAGCGTGTACTAGTGGAGGGCACGCCATCTATGTGCTGACGTACCAGCTTTCTCAAGCCGAACAGCGCGCATGGACCAGTGATGGCCAGCATTACGCCTGTGTCTCTGCAACATAGAAAGCATAAGTCACCTTTCTGCTGCGGACTTCATAGGCATTGTACTAGGCATTCAGCGAAAGTATGTTTTCAAAATCCAATATTCAAAGGCTTATATCTCCTTTAATATTTTCATTTAGGTATACGGTGACCTATATATTTTAAACTTTATTTTTCATAGGGAATCACTTCCTGTAGTTTGGGTGTTTAATTTCCAAACATCCTATATACATGATGATTCACAGCACACATATCACCCCTTCTTCTTGGCAACAACACGACACTGGGAATACATGAAAAAATGTGATAACTATATCCTATATGAATCATCAATTGGTAGTAATTCCATTCCCCCGAACATATCTAGGGTAGGGGTACGGGGGTGAGCTTTGAAATTGCAAATGGGAACAGGTTTCGTATATGGTGTGGTTTGATAGATTGTCTGAAAGAAAACAACATTTACTACGACAGTTGTTTTCTGATGTACATAGTTTATGCACAATAAAATAAATCATGTGATGTGTGTAGTTTACTCACAATGAAACTGAACGAAAACTATTTTTATTCTTACTACATCAAATGGAAAACAACAAAACNGTGAGCTTTGAAATTGCAAATGGGAACAGGTTTCGTATATGGTGTGGTTTGATAGATTGTCTGAAAGAAAACAACATTTACTACGACAGTTGTTTTCTGATGTACATAGTTTATGCACAATAAAATAAATCATGTGACGTGTGTAGTTTACTCACAATGAAACTGAACGAAAACTATTTTTATTCTTACTACATCAAATGGAAAACAACAAAACATGTTGTTTCTCTGGTGTCCATACCTAGTTTACGTATAATCAAAAGGACGTAGGGTGTATTGTAAATACCAGTATGGTGTGAGAGAACTACTGTGAAATGGGAACTGGGGACTCTCATTCCCACATATCACTCTTCAGAAGTGTTCAAAATGTTGACCACCCTGTATCAGACAAAACACTACTCTCCTTACGTTCGCGGTTGCTCAGCGGACCTCAGCACGGCTGAGAGATTCTCATGCTGCCCTGATTCTGTCTTTCATGTCTTCCCTCGTTGTTGGATGCATGCCATAGACAATATCTTTAATTCTCCCCCACAAAAAGAAGCCATTTGGCGACAAGTCTGGAGGAGAACTTGGTGGCCAAGCTACAAGACCCATTCTTCCAATCCATTGTCTTGGGGATAAAATGTCAGCAACTAGCAGAGTTCTGCGTAAAAAGTGAGCAGGACAGCAATCCTGTTGAAGCCACAGTGTTAATCTCGGAGTGAGAGGGACATCTTTGATCAGCTGATACAAACTATTCTCTAGGAAGTCTGCATACGCTGCACCATTCAATTGCCCTTCAAAAAAATATGGTCCTATGACACAATGTTTGAGAAGGCCACACAAAGTATTAAGTTTCCACACATGTGGTCTATCCACTTGACAGAGCCAATGTGGGTTGACTGCAGACCTGTAATGGGCATTATGTATGTTAATGACACCATTTATGTTAATGACACCATTACTCTTGAATGTGGCTTCATCAGTCCACAAAATGCAATGGAAAGCACCATCCTTGCTCAGATACCAGTTGCAGAAATCAATGCGCTTAGGAAAGTCATTATATATGCAAAGCCTGCAGTTCCTGTAAGTGGTAGATGCCTTATGTGCTTGCTGCATAGTGCTGCATTATTCTCTGCTTTTGCTCTGAAAAAGTCCAATACCTACTGCACAAGTCCATGCAGTAAGTCACACAGGTCCAATGCTAGTATCAAAACGAGTCTCGTACTCCAACCGGCAATACCATAATGGCACACATTGTGTATCTGGCGTGCTTAATTTACGCACAACCAGTGATAATGGGATTCTTATTATTAGACTGTTTCCGAACAAACGCTGAGAATAAGGCAGCACTAAGCAGCAAGCAGATAAGCCATCTACAAATTACAGGAACTGCAGGTTTTGTATGCACTTTAACTGACAAGTGAACGTTTGTTCATTCACAGTCATTCGTTTTACATTGCATGAATGACAGAGTCAGAACTGCATGTGGATCTGTCATCAGGGCTGAGTGAGTGAGTGAGTGAGTGAGTGAGTGAGTGAGTGAGTGAGTGAGTGAAGAGATTTGGACGGCTTTTAGCAGCGAAATCTTGAGAGCCAGTGAGGGTGAGTGAGGTATGGAGTATTGCCGGAATGAAAGAATGGGGGAAATGGGAGATCCCCGAGAAAATCCGCCGACCAGCGGCATTGTCCAGCACGATTCCCACATGTGAAAATCCGGGATTTACCCGGCCGGGGATTGAACCCAGTTTGCCTTGGTGGGAAGCGAACAGGCTAACCGCTCAGCCACCGTGGCCCCCATCGGTGCTGAGGTCCACCGAGCATCTGCGAATGTAAGACTGAGAGCAGAGTCATGTCTGATACAGGATGGTTGACATTTAGAACACTTATGAAGAGTGCTTTGTGTGAATGAGTGTTTCCAGTTCACGTTAGTTCTCTCACACCATACCGGTATTTACAGCACACTCGTCGTCCTTTTGACTGTACACACACTAGGTATGCATGCCAGAAAAAACAACTTTAGTTGAATTTCTTTTGATTGTAGTAATAAAACCACGTTTGCAATCCATTTTCATTGTGCGTAAACTAAGCATGTTACAAACACAAAAGTGTTTTAGACAAGAAAGTGATCTTTCCTTTAGAAAGAAGGCTATGAAAATATACTTCAAAATGTGAACAATGCAGTGGATAAGGATCAATGAACAATAAGGAATTAAACCTGATTTCTTTTTCCTCTGTTCATCTTTTCATTGAAAATAACTATAACTTTCTTCTGTAATGAAATTACATACATTCTCTTTTAAAACAAGAATTTTTAACTACAAAAACACAATGCTATTCTTGTCTTCACCTTTTGTATAGTATTTTTTTATAGTCTGTGCTAAAACATGGTTTAAAAATTGAGGTCAATGGTCAGTGCGGCCTATACTTGAAATATTAATTATCCCTAATCTTTCATAAAAAACTTCTGGTGCGGTCTATACACGCCAAAATACGGTACATGTACACTAACACGTTAGAACACTAAATTCTGAAAGTCTCACCACTAAAACCAACGGCATGTATCGCACATTGCCATTAGTCACTGTCACTTATGTCATTATGCAGCATAGCTGTAGCTGTGCCAATAGGGACGGCCGTCTCTTCATCGTGCTGCAGCTTGTTTACCAGCTAACGTGCATGTACAGACTGGTGTGAACAACGAAAGACCTTGCGAGCACGGGAAAGTTATGGCACAACTTTGAGACGTTTCAATTTCTTATTGCAGCCTCAGACCTTAACTTTTGAGAGTGGTAAAATGTATACACTGTGTTATTAGTTACACTGCAATGTTTATATTAAAAAGTGGCAGAAAGATAGAAATTGAATATAAGGAAAATTTTAGCAGGGCCTTAAAAAATTTGTACTTTACCATAAATAGCCTATATCAAGTTGTATCCTGTAATAGAGAAAATTCAATCGGAAATTGGTAATGAAAGTGATGAATCAACCGGAAGTGGTTTTTCATCCGTAATAAACACAAAGCATCGCCAGTGTAATGTTATGTTTATTTTATAATTTAGGCAGGATACTATTACATTAATTTATGACATTCGTTATAAGTTTCTGAAAATCCGGTCTGGTATAGGAACTTTTTATAACAATTTTCATATAGGCAGTATTTGATTATTGCAAAATTGTTTTTCACTTATAAAATTTGAATTGCTACATTGAACAGGACGTAGTTGCACTAGAATGCTAACATTTCAATACCTTGCAGAACAAACAATTTTTTTTTTAAATTTAAGATTTGATTTAAAAAATATTATATACTCCAAATCTAGTAACTTTTCTTTCCCATCTACAATGTTTGCCCAGACATTCAAATACAGCTAAATTTTACTCATAAAGAAGGTTGAACATAGTTGAACATAATTTGGGGAGTTTGCCAAACAAATTGTTAAGAAGTTAACATGGCTTTATTTGTTGAAAACAAGAAACACATAGGTTGGCTACTTGTGTTACCAATAAGCTATTGGACTGACTCATGAAATAAATGCACATATGAACTGCAAAAGATTGCTGCCATGTTAATATGAGCAACCACAATATAAATATTTAATGAAATGCTGATATTTATACGAGAAGCAACTGGAAATGGACTTTACTCTAGTTCAAAGTTTAAAAAACTATGCCCCGTTTAAAAACTATGCCCCTAAATTTTTAAAAACATCTTTAAAAGTCGCTAAAAATTCACAGATTTTTGTTTTGAGTGTTTGGTAGACACTCGTACAGCCTGAGTCTAGATCACATCAACTAGAGGACATCCTACTTGGTTGGAAAGAATAGATTCATACTTCACTACATTCTGTAACCCAGCCTTGTGGAACCCCTCATACTTACACAAGGAAGTGTAAGAGAAGGTGATATGATTTTGTATCCCATCTTCCACCATGAGGTTGTCCTGCGGTCCAGAAGCAGTAGAATATGGTGTTATCAATAGACTCTGGACACTTATGTCCATGAGACGTGAAATGGGCAGTAGCAATTGGCACCATTGCATGAACACAGCTCAAATTTCCATAACCAGTACTAATTGTGATGACAACCAGTGCCTCAATCCAAGAGATGAGCCACTGGCATCCCTGTCATGGACCTACAGGGACATAAACAAGCTGTTGGGAAATGTCATCTTGCATACTAGACACCTCACGCTCCAATTTAAACGTTCCAGGGGTCTGTGACAGCCTACTACCACACCAATAGAAACTTCAGCGACTTGCTTGCATTGGAGTCAACAATGAGCACAAGCCGAGGTTTTTCATTGGGACGGGTGGGAAAGGTATGTTTTGAATGTGTGCCATCTATGTATCCTGCTAAGGAACCCTACAGATCATACAAATTAACAATTGCAATAACTGCAAGTAAGACAACCTGGGGATATGCCTCATAGTCACACATCATCCTGGTCACAAAGAGAGCAGTTTCTAAGGACATGAGAGCCAGTCCTTTCTCCCAATGATGGAGCATTATGGAGTATTTCTGGAAGCATGGTCTTACACCCCAACTCTGATAGACTATTGCATCAACTTAGCCACTTAACTAACATGACAATATAAGTAGCCATGCTCCAAGCTTGTAACCAAGTAAATTGATTGGCTGTAGCCAGCACAGTTAAATACATTGTGCTAATTGTTGCACTTCTGTGGCCTCCAAGCTTTATTTCATATAAACGTGACATTTTATAGTGCAAGGAACAGATATATTTATAGTCTTGAGCTATACTGACTTAAGCCTCATGCATACAGATTATGAGCCTAAGCCAGCACAGCTACTAAGGTGGGATTTGTTTCAAAGTAGACTAACACTAGATAAGAAAAAAGCCTATGCTTACAAAAATACGCAATTTATTACATTGAAAGCTGCAATCATTGTTTTGTATTTTGATTTCAGCTTCTGCTGGAGCTTCACGTGCATTAATCGACAACTAGAAAAAATAACCAAAACATTGAAGGTTACCAACAAATTCCAAATTAAATGGATTTATATTTGCTTCACCCAATGCTGGTGCACTCACAAATATTAATGTTCAGGATAGATTTTTAAAAAATATTATTGGCAAATACTATACTAAGCTCATATCAAAATATACTTAAAAAGAAAACTTGAAGTTGATGATACTGTGCTGATATCAAAATATATTACAAAGCAAATTTGTGGTTAATTATACTGACAGGCATTTATGCTAATATCACAATATACTTGAAAGTGACCATTAAAAAGGTGAACCAGATTTTGGGTGGTCTCATTCCTACAATCATAAAAAGATAAAAATGCATAACAAAATCCTAAATAAAACAGGTTATGAATAAAAGTATAAAACTGTTGTGACTAATGATATAGTTATTTAGAAAACAACCAAAAAACGTCACCATGCCTATTTAGAAAATGCACAAAATCACAAACCTCATTATATTGCGTTTAACCAAACCATTAAACTATTACTTCTGACTAGGCGACATTTAAACCAAGGTATTTTACCTTCATCAAGTTTAAATGACACATTTGCAATGAACTTAATCCTGACATATATTCACTCTACCAGGCTACACAATTGTCCTTATAATACCAAAACATTTATTAAAGATGTCAAGAAACCACCTATCCTTAATTTGGCAAATGACACTCAATAAATTATTAATTATGCCAATTAAATAAATTTCATAACATATGTCCTTGTTTGATTTTCCAATAAATGAAACAGCCTGTGTATCATAAACAAATATCAACTCCAGTAACTAGCTAGAGAAGCATTCTCCTAAAAAAATATTCCACAATTATTGAATAGGCAAAGTTTCCAAACCAAATATTGTCTCTGCTCATTTACTGAAAAATTAAATTGACGCAAGGTCTCCAAAAAAGGAATGGGCTTGATATTACCAACATAACATTAACCTTCAACGAGTGGTAGCAGCACCTCATATTATGTTTGCACGACGTAAATGTGTGGTTTCATTTCTTTGTAAATTATACATCAGAAAATACGACTGTGTTAACATAAACAATGTTAATCAAATTCAGTATGTTTTGCTTGCACATAGTACCTTAAGCTGTTGAATTTGTTACTGGTCGGTTGCTGATGTACTGCAGTGGACCATTCCTGGTGGCCATTGTCCAGACTGCACAATGCTGGAGGAGTCAGAGGGGCAGTTTAATTGCAGCAAAATGGGGCGTCGTTTGCCTCAAAGCAAGTCTCGTAGTTGGCAGCTTACTTCACATATACACCTCCCTGGCGTATGTTAGAAAAACGGAAAAATCCAGTTTTGAATGCACTGCAACTTAAAGAAAACATGATCTCTGTGATTGCTAGCCAAAACTTGCAAATCACTCACAGGTCATTGTGCACCCAGCGACAATTTCTCTTAATTCCCTGCCCCCACCCCGCCACTAACAGCAGACTCATAGTCGCAGAACAACCGTTATCTTATGACCAATAACTAAACCATTCTTCCCGGTTGTTACCTAGGAAACATACCACCTGGTGCAAGCGGTGGCGCTTCATGCGGGCAACACCAAAACTCAGCTGCTCCATACTTTGATAGAATTATCTGGAGATACAATAATACCGATGAGGTATATTACTGATATCAAATTACATTCCCAATTATGTATTCGAGGTGCCACAATTCGCACATATTTGTCACTCATGACGAACCATCAGTGTGTAACAAATGGTGATCATAAAACTTAATCACTTATTATGAAAATAAACATAAAAAAATTAGATGTGTTACAAATATTTTTTTTAATTATTAATAAAACAAAAATTACATAATTTAGTATAGGCGGATTTATTACAGTGTCTAAAATCCATGTGACTGCAAATTTTGTTCAGTGTGAACCAAACTTATTGTTTTCTTTCAAGAAGGTACTGCAACTGTAGTGTTATATTTTGGGGTACCTCGCATGCATTACAGGCCCACGTACCCGAGCTGGGACCCACGAGCAGGCCTGATGACCCACCTCTTCTGCCAGGAGAGAAAGTTCACGGTGTGGCTCGAGAGGTTACCTACTTGTGTCCGTACAGTGGACCTTCACGAGGTGTCCTGTCTGTTACCAACTACAAGTTGCATTTCCGTAGCATGGACAGGGATACCCCATATGTGGTGGCTGTTCCTCTTGGAGTGGTTAGTTCATGTAGTTCTTAACATTTTAGGAAAGTTTTGTGTAGTGCTACCTTTCATTCCATGAAGTTTTTTTTAGTGTTCATTTTGAATATTAGATTACATTGTATACTATTTCTATGTTTGGAGTGCTTTTATTTATAATGACATTCAAGTTATTGCTTGATTGGTCAAAGAATGTGTGGCTAAGTAAAGTAACAAAATGAAAGTGGTCGTAAAATTTAAATTCAATTCTTAAGGAAATGCCACTTAATCTGAATTAAAATTCATCATTTGGGGTTAATAGTAGATGTCAAGACTGCATTACCATTTTTACACGTCCAAAGAAAAATAAATTGGAGCATTAATACTTTATCATTAAGTAAAAGTATATTTAACAGACAGCACAAAGGACCAAACTACTATACTGTTTTATGTTGTTAGGTGAGTCGCATTGAAAAAGTTGGTGGTGCATCAAGCAGAGGTGAGAATTCGTATGGGATAGAAGTCTTCTGTAAGGATATGAGAAATTTAAGATTCGCTCATAAGCAGGTCAGTTTTATTTGTAAGTTCAAATTATAATAAAGAGAAATTTGATTGTTTTTAATCGAAGGAACATAGTAAAATTGGTCCTGAGGTTGTTTACATATGTTTAGATTTTGGAATGTGTTTTCATGTAAGTGAATTTATGCAATTGGTTCTTAGATTTTTTATGGATATGATTTTTACATGTAACAATGTGTATTTTTATTTCAGGAAAATCATTCTAGACGAAATGTGTTTGAGAAATTGCAGCAATATGCATTCCCACTCTCTCATAAAATTCCATTATTTGCTTTTGAATATACAGAAACCTTCCTAGAAAATGGTTGGACTGTCCACGAACCAATAGCAGAGCTTAAGAGAATGGTAAGTCATATTTCCATATCAATTTTGTTCATTATCATTAGATTGGAAGTTGTAGTTTTAGTGTATTATAAAGACATGTAAGGTGTACAGTTGTGATACATATGGGATTTTACTGTTTATATAATTTTTTTTGTAAAGTCTTGGTAGTGTGTAATATCAAAACTGTATAGTTTAGTTTTTTAACTATGTATCACTTGTATTTTAGACCCTTGGTGCCATGCTTGTGTACTGTTTACAAGGAATTAGTTCGTCTTAAGCATAGCAAAAACTTTTGAACTAAACAATTAATTTGACATATGGTAGTCATGAAACTACTCGTAAAAATTTGATTGTTACATCACATGTATAGCATAGTTACTGTTTTAATGCTTACCGTGCTGCTCAAATTGTTGATCTTTAATTTGGCATCATACTGCATAATTTGAGAAATGTATTTATAAGTAACCCTATATTGGGATCACAGTACTTAAAAAAGCATTTGTAATACTTTATTTGTGAGATACGATCATTGCCATATAAATTTGAGCACCAAGATGGAATCACTGTATTAAAATTAAATTTATTAGTATATTGGTACAAACAACGGAAAGAAGTAATCATAATCATTATTTCTATCAGAGCAATGTTCCACCCACCTGCGCCACAGAATAAGAGTACCTTTATTGCCTAGTCAGACTGTTCTTATTTGGCAGATGTGCCCACAGTTGTTGCAAATTTTACTCCAGATCACTAATACTGATGTTGAGAAAGCCGACATCCCACCTGGTTCCACAAATGTGTGATGGACAGCAAATTAGGCTGTGGACGTGATCAGGTAGTGGAAGTGTTGAGATGTAAACACAACTAGAGCTGTGTGAGCAAGCACTGGAACCTGTTACTTGGCCACTCAGCTAGGAAGGGTGGCACATAGGGTCAGTGGACATCTTCAACATATAACTCCATTCTACAACTTTTAATAGTTTCCAGGGAAAGGGTTGTTATTTCAAAGAATTGTTATTGCAAAAACCTTTTTAATAAAAAATTTGTGTTTTGGTTCCTTAAAGAAGAGTTGTTATTTCGAGAGGAATTCTATTCCTGGGGTCATAGAAAGGAGAGTTGACTGTAATGCTTGTCTGCACCGTGTTTACTTCACATGTCAACTTTACCACTGCCTGATCTGTCCATTAATTTACTGTCCATAAAACATTTGTGGAACCAGATAGGATGCCAAATTTAGTATGTTTTTGAATTTAAAAAATGGTTGCAGCTGTGGAAAGACAAGTGATAGAAAGTTCAAATTTGGCTCATTTGAAAGTTCTTTTGATTGGCTTTCATATGATATACAACTTGGTAGGATTTACTATTGAAAAAAATTTCAAATTCTAATAGAAAATTTATAAAAACAAAAAAAAAACAGGAAAATTGTTTTTACTATTTTTATATCGCCCACAAAAACATCACTTTGTGATCATTATGGGATCTTGAAATATGAGGCTTAAAGAAGTAGTGTGAGTCAAGTAAAAGTAATTTAAATTTTTTGTTGAATGATTAACAATGAATAGACATAATGCAACATAATAATATGACACAAAACTGAGATTTTAGAACAAACTCTTTTGAAGTTTACAATAGTTTCTTAAACATGCACCTATTAATAGACTGCATAGGAGAATTGATCACAAATTGCTATATTGTTAGTAGATAGCATTAAAATACTAAAAATTCAACTGAATGTCGTACATTATTATTCAGATGTGATAATACAATTTTCATACTCTTGCAACTGATTCGTGGTCTTGCAAAGTAATATTTTTATTGTTGTGTTACAAATCTAGTCTGTAAATTATGTAAGTATTTAAGTGGATGATGTCTCACTGCTCTGCACTGGATGCACCTGCCTTGCGGCAGCTGCAGTGTCAGTAATATAAACTTAGTGTGTGGCACTGCCAGTCAAATGGATCAGCTGTCTGGGTCATTAGCAGCATGTCCTGTGAGAGTGAGACAGAGAGCAGGATGAACGCATGCCCTTGTGGCATCAGGATTTCACAAGGCACTTAGTCTTGTCTGCTGACATACGTATTCACCCAATTTTTTTTTCCCCACACCACCTATGAGGATATAAAGATGAAGGGCAGATGAGCAGGGAGCAGTCTTGATAAGTCGTCAGCCAATCTGGTATTAGCCTTGATCAGTCTGTCATCAGCGCATGTTCGGTTTCACGGGCCTTGCGAAGTTTGTATCATTCTGCCCAGATCATGATCCATAGCTGCGCAGGGTGGCCAGGGAATAAAGCAGCTGTTGGTTATCCGCTGTCCATGATTTTGACAATAGCTAGTTTCCTTGTGATGGCAAAGGTCACCATTAGTCACTGATGGCAAAGGTCACCATTAGTCACAGATGGCAAAGGTCACCATTAGTCACAGACATTCAGCCAAAGGAGTATACGGTGGCAGGGAGGGTCGTGTTCTTTAGCATCAGTCATCATTTTAAACAACACTATAAAGACACACTGGCCTTCTCTGTCATTTGTTTCGTTGCAAAACATTTCTGCTTTGGGTAGATCACTAAAACTCTGGATGTAAGACATGAACCATAGAAAGGGATTATCAAGTCTCTTCAATTTAGTGATGCAGATATGAATGCTTTCATCATGGCACAAATAAATTCCTTCGTATTAAGTTTTGCAGACTTAACAGCTGAGCTAGAAACACACTCGAGCACAGAAAACTCTTGTTTGCAACTATACTGGAACTATTACTTACTGTTGCAGTTTTTATTTTTTATTTTTACATGGCGCCGTTGGTACAATGTGGCCTAGCCTACAATAACCATGGTCTGCAGACGAGTCTACGGAAATGTCCGAATTTGAGATGTTGCCATCCATAATTGTGATGTCTGAAATAGGACTTAAAAAAACTGTCAACAGATTGCACCAAATTCTACTAGCCAATTATTTTGTTTATTGCATTTACCATGCATTTACAGAGTGGTTCATGGTTGTGAAGAGTGAGTGAAGAGATTTGGGCGGCTCTTAACAGCGAAGTCTTGAGAGCCGATGAATGCGAAAATCTGGAAGTGACCTAGCCGGGGTTCATGGTTATGGATCATTATTTGTTGCTTAGTTTTAATTAACTTATTATTTTCAAATTTTCATAATCTGTAGGTAAAAGTGTTTTAGATATGCAGTGTCAATTAGTTATTTTCAGCTAATAAGTTTATTTTCATTAGTTTGTACTGTTTTTATTCTGATTTTTTATTGATGTATGTTGTTTAAATATTCATTATTTTTTACTTAATTATTATTTGGTCTTTCAGACATTTGTTTATTTACTCTATGATGTTTGCACGCAAAAAATCCTGCTGGAACAACATTTATTCTTCTTTTTATAACAGCATTAGGCCAACTTTCAGACATGGTCCGGAGACAAAGTTCAAATTGGGGAACAAAATTGGGACCAAAATCTGTGATGTCAGAGGGTCATGTGCACCAATCAGTCCGCAGGCATGTCAAACCCATTGCAGACAAGCCTTGTTTCTTGCATGCACGTGTGACTTCATTGCCAGTTAGTTCTCTGATTGTAGTATTTGCACATCATTATTTGTTTATTTTCATAGAACACATAGATTCCTTCACTGTAGAATTTTCGTGCCTGCTAGAATACTGATAATTTTAGTCACAATTAAATGTTACTCCATATAGCCTACCACATCTGTAGTCTGCACTTTTTTTTTTTTAGTCTTTTTACAAGGAAGCAGCTACACTGTACAATCTTTGCCATCTACCTCCAGTCGCGTCTAGCGGCTGTAATGAAACTTCACAATATTTTTCCAATGACAAAAGTTAACAATAGCACATGTTAAAACTCTATGCAATGTTTTTGTTTACATGCCGTCATTGTATGATGCAGTTTTTCGTTACAAAATGTTACATTAGTGTAATGTTCGTATTTTTTACATGCGGTTTTATAGAATTTCACATAAAAATAAGTCAATTTAGTGAAACCAGGATTTCTTAAAAATGTCGCTAATATATTTTGCACTGCTGATGTGGTGTTTATGTTATGTGTATGGTCTAAGTAATAAATAATTTATATCAGCTATTTTTATGCAGTTGTATCTGATATCTGCCTTTGCTCCAATACAGCAAAATATTGGCAATATCAGCACTCGCTTATCTAAATCAGCACAGCTCTAGTAATAACTTGATTCCAACAATGTAAAAACTATAACATTGCAGAACCTTGAAAACTAAAATTACTTATAACAAAGGTAAAGTAGGTAACACATTTAAAAGTACTCTCTACATGCTCTAACCTGGCCAGGGACAGGCAAGTCACATGCTAGGGTCAAGGCCAGTGATCGCCAAACCGTAGATCGCGAGCTACGAGTAGCTCGCATGGACATTTTCGGTAGATCGTGTTAACGCTCCGGTTGGCTAGCCTTGATTCCTCCACTGAGCTGACGCTGACGACAGGGGGCGCTGACGACAACAACTGCTTGTTTCTCCCGCGCAACCGCCATTGTCAGCCTCATCTCATAGTTGATTGTATACGCGCGATGGCGTGTTCAAGCAAAAAGCAAAAAACTTATCACTTTCATTTGGAATGGGAAACCGATTACTTCTTTACCCACGTACAGGACAAATGTGTGTTTTTACTGTGCTATGCAAGTGTATCAGTTGGGAAGAAAGGGAACGTCGAACGTCACTTCAAAACCGTTCACGCAGGGATTGAAAAGGATTTCCCACTGAATTCTGCTCTAAGGAAAGAAAAGGTAAGGCAACTAAAACCTAAACTTAATGCTCAACAATCAACTTTTTTAAAACCATTAAACATCAATAAAGCAGCAACTGAGGCGTCATTCCGAGTTTCAAATATTATTGCACAGAATAAGAAACCATACGAAGAAGGTGAAATAATCAAAACTGCATTTTTAGAAGCTGCAGATGCATTATTTGATAGTTTCAAAAATAAAACTGAGATAATGTCTGCTATTAAATCTGTACAGCTTTCTGCAAATACAGTAATGAGAAGGGTTGAGGTTATGAGTTCTGACGTTACCTCACAACTGAAAACTGACTTTGATCGCTGCAGCTATTTCTCCCTGCAACTTGACAAATCGACTGATATAGTTGATACAGCGCAGTTGGCCGTTTTTGCAAGAATGGTTTTTGATAATTTCGAAATAAGAGAGGAGCTGGTAAAGATTATACCGTTAACAGGACGCACTACAGGATAGGACATGTTTTTAGCAGTTAAAGATCTTATCAACTCTGAAAATATTCCTATAAATAAGTTGGTGGGCTTAACAACTGATGGAGCTCCTGCGATGGTATGCAGAGAGAAGGGATTCATAACCTTGTGTCGTAAAGACAACAGCTTTCCGAAATTCCTGTCTTACCATTGTGTAATACACCAGGAGTCACTGTGTGGAAAGTTTTTAAGTATGAACAATGTAATGAAAACAGTCATAAAAATAGTGAACAAAGTTAGAGCACATGCAATGCAGATACGTTTGTTCAGAGCACTGACTGATGAACTAGATTGCCAGTATGGTGATCTACTGCTTCATACGGAAGTTCGTTGGTTGAGTAGAGGCAGAGTTTTACAACGTTTTCAAGAGTTNTGCTTCTAGTAGAATTTTTGAAAGAACGAGGCGAATTCTTCTGTGAACTAGAAGATCCGGTTTGGCTGCAGGATTTTGTTTTTCTCGCAGACATCACCGAAAAGTTAAATATCTTTAACTTGCAGCTTCAAGGTAAGGATAAAGATATTGGCGGAACAATTTCAGATGTTGCTTCATTCTCAAAAAAGTTGGAACTGTGGGAAAAAAATATCATCCAAGCTGAATACAAACACTTTGCCTGTTTGAAACAAACCCTTGACAAGCAAGGGTCTTCAACGCCTCCTTACAACAGCAAACAATACGTTGAAATTATTTCAGATTTGAGAAGTGAATTCAACAAACGCTTCCAAGATTTCAAAAGGATTTCAATTGTTGCACAGTTTGTCGAATCGCCTTTTATAGAGATTGATGCAGAAGAGTTCTCTACTTCTGTCATAGAGAATTTTGATATTCGAGAAGACAATGCTGCAGTGGAGTTGGAACTGATTGATTTTCAAAATGATTTATCTGTAAAATCGCTTTCTTCAAGCTCTGAAAATATTTGGCCTCTTGTTCCTCAAGAAAAATACACAATTTTGGTCCAGGTTTGTCTCAAAGTGAAGGCAATGTTCAGCTCTACATATCTGTGTGAGATTTCTTTTTCTAGCATGAAATTTATTAAAAATAAGTACAGAAACAGACTCACTGATGAACACTTGGACAACTGTATTCGAATGGCAGCCACTACCTACTCTCCCAACATTAAAAAACTTGTTGATGACAAAAAAAAAGAGTTCCATCCTTCTCATTAAAGTTAATAAGTCTGAAAAAAAATCTGTTATTACATTTGTTATTTATTACTACCTACACTTCAATTTCTTTCTAATGCACAATTCAATTTCAGTTTCTTTTTGTTATATACAGTTTAGTTAAAATTGATTTCATATTAACTAGAAATGAAAGTTTATAGGCAATAAACAAATGTAAGATTTTTTTAAAAAGTTGGTAGCTCACAGTAGGATTTAAAAACTGTACGGTAGCTCAGAAGCTTCATAAGTTTGGCGACCACTGGTCTAGGATATCCTGAGGTCATTTGCTAACCCTCATCTGCCATGCTTACTGTCTTCCTCTGACACAGAGGAGCTTGTGTTACACTGTGGATCACGCTGAAGATGGCGATCTTAATCTGCACTTCACATGCACCATCTTTGGCTACTAGGACAGGTCACTCAGTACATGTGTTCTTTACTTGCATCTTTCTTCCGAACTTGAATTGCCTGAAGAATGTGTCCTGGAGCTCTTCCAGGGTAAGCATACACTATAAGTTCTGTGTTTTGGTATCTCTGGGAGCACTGCCTAGAAACCAGCAAAGTGCATCTTCCACTTATGTTTCTTCTCCCTGAAACACAGATTCATGAAGGTAAACTCCTGCTGATGTAGACAAAATTGCTAAACATGTTCAAAAAACAGCTATTTTGATTACTACTGAAAATGAATGATTCCAAGGTTGGATTTTAACACCCGTCTGCCTGCTAGCCTGGGACAGACAAAATTACGTTCGGGCAGGCAGAACATAGAAGTTACTTGTCCGGTGGATGACAAGTTCATAATAAGAAGGTGCTTGTGGGCATGTTTTATGCGTATTGTATATAATATATATGTTCGATGTCAGGGCACTTCAGTAATTTTAATTTCACAACTATAATTAAATGAGCAATTAACTACGTACATACTGACTTAGCCCATCATGCATATCTCCAAAGCCATAACAGTAAACAATCAAGGCTGAAGTGAAATACATTTCATCTTGTAGTCCTGTGAATCATTTGTAAAATCCTACATTGACACATGGAAACTGTGATTCATGTAATAATCAAAAGCTAAATATGCAAAACTCTTTATTAAAAAATTCTCACTTTGAGATTGGTTATGTTCGCTTAAGTTATGATGTTTTCAAGGTCCATTCCATTCCGTTTTATTCCACATTATGCAAATTGATGTAGTTATAATGTTACTAAATTCCAACATTGCACGTAGTGTGAATAAAATATTGTAACGTGTCGTGTTAGACATGTATTAGCACATAATATACTTTGATGCTAGTCACACTTGACGGTTTCAGTTAGTGTTTTACCATGAATGTAAATTTTGGGTGAGTTCTATGTGCAAAAACTCCAATACGTATGTGATGCAAGATCAAACTATGGCTAAAAAAAGAAACTTCACTACGTTTAATTAAATTAGTAGTATCAGTCACTACGATTTAGCGTCTGGCGTAAGCATTAAAAAAATGTAAAATTAAAATCCGCAGTAAAAGCATTTACTGATTATGTGGATCTGCATATGCCGGAATATACAAATTGAAATTTGCATATACTAAAATAATTACTTTTACCAAATATCTTTACTACGTGGATCTGCCTTTATCAAAGGTTGCACAAACTTTTGCAAAGAAAATTTTAACGTCGCATCTCGCCAGCTATATTCACAAGAATTGCTAAGACATACACAATTCAAAAAGGCTGCACCTGGGCACATTCTCAGGCAGTATTAATAAGGATGTTTTTAGTAAACTGGAAACACTTTTCTGCACATCTCATGCTCTAGCCAATCATGGAGGGCCTTTTAACAGATTTTGTTTGGCAGTGTGAACTTGATGTGAAGAAAGGTCTAGATATTGGTATTACTTACCATACTGTCAAGAAATGTAAAGAATTTCTTGGTTCAATAGCAGAAATTGAGCATCGGGAATCAGAAAAAAACTTGAGAAGTGTGCCATATTTTTCTATATAAAAATAAGTCGGGTTTTCCTTCCTGACGCTATAACTCCAGAACGCACGAACCGATTTCCACGGTTTTGCATTCGTTGGAAAGGTCTCGGGCTCCGTGAGGTTTATAGCAAAGAAAATTCAGGAAAAATTTTAACAGAAAAGCGGGAAAATCTTTTTTTACATACAGCGCCATCTCTGATACAACGCACGAACCGATTTCCACGGTTTTGCATTCGTTGGAAAGGTCTCGGGCTCCGTGAGGTTTATAGCAAAGAAAATTCAGGAAAAATTTTAACAGAAAACCGGGAAAATCTTTTTTTACATACAGCGCCATCTCTGATACANAATCACCAAACAAAATGTTGCATAAAACGAAGCCATCTGGTGGCGAAACGGAGTTCGCCGGGTTTGCTAGTTTATCTATATTTGTTATGAGTCTACTGACGGTGCTGTGTTAAAACAGGTCATGGTTGATGTGAGATATGCTGTTAAAGGGGTAACACACTGTAAATTTGTTTTTGTAAAACATGTAGAAAGGCATAATGCATCCCAGACTTACATCTATTTTGTCTGTTTTGAATGAGCATTGTGGGTTGACTAGTCAAAATCTGGAGCCACATTTAGTAGTATTTGCAAGTGACTGTGCTTCAGTGGGGCAAGGGTTGCATAATGGAGTATAACTTAAATTGAAGCAATCCATTCAGCCAAATTTGGTTGTTATTCATTGCTTGGCTCATCATCTTGAATTTACTGTTGACCCATGCCAATAGATATGATTACAGTAATTTCCTATCATGTTGCATCCCGGGTTCAAATGCACCATGAGCAGTAGAGTTGACGCATCCCACGTCCCGAAAGATATTGGTTCGTCAGAAGGCACACTCTGACGAAACTCGCAGGCGGGCTACCGCAATAAATATTAAGGGTTGGGCGAGCGTGCTCGAAGAATGACGCCAGGATCCCGACGCGGAATGAACACGTTGCAGAGGGGACGCAACCTCACACCAGCAGCGGCGTCTCCCCCGAGCCAGCTCCCGCAATAAATAATGAGAGCTTTTGNCAGTGCAGAACAATAAACGTCTATGCCAGAAGCGAGGGACGACACCGGGCCACATGCGGATAGCCGGAGCGCCGAACACGTGTTTTACGACTCAGGGGACGCGGCGGTCAGCGCGGCCACGTGCAGAGGGGATGCAAGTTTAATATGGCGAACGAGCATACAAAACCACGAGAGAGAGGAATGAACGGAGCAGTCAGACGTTGTCAAGTGAGGAGTATGGACCGGAGCCGGCAAAAACGAGTTCGCGAGAATGCATCAAGACGTCAACGTCAGTCGGAGGACGTCAAGCAAGGTGTGTGGAGCAGAGCCAGTACGAGAGGAGGCGTCGAGACGCCAACGGCAGTCGCCCGACGGGAATCAAGGAGTGCGGATCGAAGTCAGGAGGAACGAGTTCGAGAAGGCGTCGAGACGCCAACGCCGATCGGGATGACCTGTCGCAGCCCAGACGTCCCAATCTGCCTACCGAGTGACAAAGCGGTCCAGAGGTCGCTAGCCGAGAGAAGTTCAGCGCCTCGAGTCAGATAAGTAGTCATACAGGAAGTGTGAAGAATCTTGCTCCCGCCGACGCAAATCGCCACGTCAAGCCATACGTAGCCTACGTAGAAAAAGGGGAGGGGAGAGTTGTCTCGTGAGTTCATGTAGAAGTGACCCTGTTAAGCATAAATAAAACTGACATATGTTAACTCGCAAAGAAGGTGAATTTATTTGGTAAATTGGACCTAGGGATAGTAACGTCAACACATTCCTACGCCCTAACACTGAGAGCTAGCATCCATTGCTGGCGCCTTACGCCGAGAGCAGAATCAATACCTACTTATAAACCATAGCATTGGGCAGGTATCAGAGTAATATATTAGCCTCTCTTATGTAACCTACTAGCACTACACGCCACGACAACAGCAAGTAGCATATATAAAATAATCCCATCTACACAGAATATAATATGTAAACCCTTTGAATATAAAAAACGCAACGAGAGAAATACACCTAGTAATGCAACACATATGTTCTTTCAAGAATATGAACTCCTGCTAAACACACACTGCTACAGCGATTATAGCATTAACTGAAGTTTTTCGAAAAATCTAACCAAAGCCATTGGAGATAAAACACAGTTGATTGCACATAAGCATATAAGAATTAACATGTTGTAATAAAAGGCCATCTGCTGAAACAGCCCAGCAAAATAATAACGAAAGAGCAGCAACAGAAGAGCACCACAAGAATCCTCACTCCAGAGCCACCCACATGCTCGAGAAGAGGAAATGGAGGTCGGCCAAGTCGCTATCTTCACTCCAGAGCCCTCCGACATCACTTGGGAACATGAGAGGGCCGGGTGCAAAGGATGGAGGCGCCCGAGAGTGAACATTATCCAGCCTGTCGCCGGGTATAAAAGGGTAGGTGAGAACTGGAGGAAGTCAGTCTATGCTCCACAGTCCTGACTCGGGGAACACTGGATCAACACACTCCTGCAAATGAAACTGCCAACACCATAGCCTTCGGTCATACTGTTCAGCCAGCATCACCTGTGAAGAGGAGTGCTACTTACCATCTACCAAAGACCGTGTCTCCAATAGAGGGCACAGCAGCCGCCAGAAGCGCCGCCATCACCGGACCAGATCGCGAAGATGTCAGTAAGAGGTCCAGCTAACAACCTAGGGCATTTGTTTAAATCAGTCTTTCAAGGCACATGTGACATATCTTTGGTAGAGGCAGATTCCGCCTTTGTTTATTTGTTATTTATTTGCTGAATTACTATCTGCATGAACAAATCAATTGAAGATGAAGGTAAGAAACTAAAAGGAATTCCTTTGCAAACTTCTAAGAAAATTCTTGGTCCTGGAAACATGGTGACTGGAGTTTACCAAACTCTCCCTGGTTCTTTTTTACAACCTCATGGTGTTTTAGATGCCACTTGTACTGGACATACTTTTTCAGTAGTTCACTGATTGGTGCTGTGGCCTCTTGTCATGCAGGGCATTTATTTACTCATTCTTGTAGCCAATTTCATGTACTCAAAATGTACCTATTTTGTTTAATTCTGGTTCTCAGTGCCTTTGCATAAAACTGTTTTAAAGAATTTAAAGAAAATACTGCACAATACTCAAACTTTTCAAAATGGTGTTTTTATTTTTAGTCTACTAAGATCTGTGTATTGTGACATAGTTTAAATTATACCATAACAATATAATGAATCTAATGTTTAAAACATTAATTTCAGGGAGTCCCAAATGACATGTGGAAAATTTCAAAGTTGAATGAAGGCTATGAAATCTGCGACAGTTACCCTACTGTGTGGGCTGTCCCTGCTCAAGCTACAGATGAAGATCTTCGCACTGTGGCCGCTTTTAGAAGTCGTGGCCGTATTCCAGTGCTCTCGTGGATCCACCCAGAAAGTCAAGCAACCATCACTCGCTGTTCTCAACCCTTAGTTGGAGTCAGTGGCAAAAGGTGCCGTGAAGATGAGCGATACATACAGCTTATTATGGATGCTAATGCTCAATCTCATAAGCTGTTTATAATGGATGCTAGACCCAGGTATATGTTTCTCTGATTTCTTCTAATATCCTGGTTGACACATGTTACAATAAATGTAAAATTCTGTTGTGGGGCTAGTGTAGGTCCTAACACATATGTTTATTGGTAAACAGTAAATTCAGTACTAAGACAGTTTTACCGTACCAAGATGTAATGAGGACAAAATACAAAACTTACATATGCCATTTATGGTAAAGTGAGCACTTTAGAAAGCATTGCTTAGTGTCCGTTTTCAGCCAATTGTACTGTATTTTTTTTCCACGTGAAAATATAAACATTTCCATACACTGTACTTTATAAAAAATGTGTTTGTATTCCACTACTCAGAAAATTATAGTATGTTGTATGTATTTACCCACTAAAAATGTAAATAATTAAATGTCTGTGCAATATCAGTTCATGTACATCGGTTGTTTATTTTTATACAATATAATTCCTTTGTATTATACTTTCCTCAGGTCCCCAAAAGTAAAATTTTTTGTTGATTATGGTGTCTGCGGAAATAGTTAAAACAATGTACTATGAGGAAGAGCATTATCCCTTGTTGTAAGCACACATTGCTGAGAAAGTCTGCGTGTGGACTGAATTTTCTCCTGTCATAGGTACATGGCACTCGTAAGGAAAATTTGTGTTATTTCATTTGCTATTTAGCACATCAAAAAATAGACATCATTTCATAGCAATAGTGAAGTGATGGAAAATATATTTAAAAACATTTGTAAGTTGTGATCTTTGACTGAATAGTACAATGGTGGTGAATGACTAAAGGAGGTGGGGGGGGAGATTTTTTAACATTCCCCACTGCGATGCAGATGTCTGTCATGGAAAAACAAGACTGAGCATGGGGAAAAAAAATCTTAAATAAGACAAGTTAACCTATAGACTAGAAAATAAATATACGTATGCAACACTGAAAAATTCCAAGAGGGAGTAGAGTCAAAAAACAAGACAGCAACTAGTTACAAATAATATATGTATATATACACGGCCAACAGATAACACATAGAAAACAACACAGGCTAGAAACCTGCTTGAAAAAATTAGGACAACACTGACAAAATATGTAGGAACAAAATGGGACAACACAACAAAGAAACGCACTCAAACAGCAGTTTTACCAGACACGACAGAATGCATGCCAGGTATGCTGTAGTCATAAATATATATGTACAAAGCCAGAAAATTCCTTGTCGAAATTGAGTCAAATAAAACAGGACAGCAATCTAAATGCGGAAAACTAATATACTGTATATGTATACGAGAAACTATATACGACCAACAGACATCACACCGAAGACGACACAGACTAGTTATCTACTTACACAAATAAGACAGCACGAAGAAACTCACACAAACACAGTAGTTTTCCCAGACATGACAGAATGTGACATTTCTGTTACTGCTATTTGTTCCCGTCTTCGGGCAGCGATACACAGGGTCCAAGAACACAAGTGGGACTGTAAGTTACATCCACGCAAATGTTTTATGTATGAAATGCTTTCAAAGTGGTGTGAATTGTTACTTAATTTCAGTATAAATACATTTCCCCCTAACAGCTTAAATACAATAAATGACTGAACAACTTTTGATGGAAATATAGTCATGTATTAATTACACTTGAGAATATTTCATGTTAAATAGGGCACATTTAACGATTTTATCCAATGTCACACACCCCGCTCCCTCTGCCTACAAAAAAAATTTCATACAAGGTTTGTATTTTGTTGTAGGATATTGTATGTATGTACCGTGTATACTACTCTTTCTAAGCTGCCATCAATTGTCAGTCACGTATTTTTTGGGTAAAATCCTGGGAAAAAATTGTTGGTATGCAAATGAAGCCACAGGTTGAACCACCACTTCAGTAGTAAGTTTAATTTTCTTCATTAAAAATGGTTTTCCATTGAAACAACCGCCCAAAGAGAATATTGTGTTTTTAGAAGCAAATAAGTGCATCACATGCTTCTTTACAGCAGCCCAAGTTCGATCCATAATTTTAAAATAGCTTCCCAGCAGCTGTATTTCCATTATAGGAATTTTGCTATACATTAAGTATTGTGTTTTAATCCATTGTTTAGCAAAAATTATAAAGCTGATGCAAGCACAATTGTTTGAAACGTCAAGTACAGCTGTAGTTTTTGAAACACTATTAACTGTAATTCAAGATTTTGAACAATAAAATTCATGGATTGCTTTTGTTTGAAGATAACTGTAAACTGTTTTCAAGAAACGGTATGTAGGTCCTAGAAATTTTCACAAACTTTGAAATAATGCGAAATATGGAGAAATTACGTTTATTCGCAAAATTCTGTAATAATTCTCATATTCACTAAACAGCAATGAAATTGCTCATTGTTTCCAAAAGCACAATGCTGAGTTTTCTTTACCATGAAAAAACTCTTGCAAACAGTTAGTTTTGTAATTTTTAATGTATGATAAAGCATAATCTCACATTTATTTCACATATGTGCCATTACAGTTGAAATTATTTCCTGTAATCACGTTGTTGACTCCACAAACATAAACAAAGATTACTCTCAGAAAAAAAGATTTATAAATTGATTGGAAGCTAGATTGAACGATTATCGCTATAGTATGATTCACTATATTGACCCGAATTGCTAATTGCTCATTCTCATGCACTCATGGATAACCTATTTTTTGTTATTTTTAAATCAGCAATTCTAACCAAAAATGTTGATGGCATTACGAAAGCAAATACGTAAATATAAAATCTATAAATACTCCTGGCTTTCGTCTTTCGTGATTTGTGGTTAGGTCATGATAACAAATGAAGATACTAATTAGTCGTCTACTTACATTGCAAAATTGGTAAAGAATGCAAAAAAAAAGTAACTGATTTTATTGTGCCCGGGAGTTTTAAAGTGAAGTCTTCCTCGTGTTTCATAAACTTAACAAAATCCAAATACTGCTGTGTAAAAATTGAGTGGATGTGAAAAGACACGTGCATAAACACTGCCGTGCACTGTGCTGTATGTAATGCACAGTGAACAACAATAGTGTACTACATAAGAAACAGCCACATTGAAAAGAACTTTGCATAAAAACATATGTATCTGNTTCATAAACTTAACAAAATCCAAATACTGCTGTGTAAAAATTGAGTGGATGTGAAAAGACACGTGCATAAACACTGCAGTGCACTGTGCTGTATGTAATGCACAGTGAACAACAATAGTGTACTACATAAGAAACAGCCACATTGAAAAGAACTTTGCATAAAAACATATGTATCTGTTGCAGAAATTTTCAGATTGCCTAGAAAACAAACATGTTTCTGCCACTTTTCTCCCTAGATAAAACTCAACAGATTGATGGTTAGAAATTTTCTAGAAACATTTGACAATGTAAGGAGTATTTCAATTTTATCTTTAATAAAATCTTAACTTATTTATTGTGGTTAGGTTGTGAATTTGCATTGGAGTAATATTTAACTGTGAACAGGCGTTTTGCCAGTGTTTGCTATTATTTTAATTTTATCTCAGATTTATTATTTTCATGTTTTTCAGGAAAGCCATGATTCTTAACAATTTCTGGCAACTGCCATATGCAAAAACACTAAGGGAGTCACGTACCCAAAATACACAAAGTGTACGAACAAAAATTGAAGTACTCTGTCGAAGGTCAAGATATGATGATTCTGTGGGATGTAATGACTAATTAGAAAAGACAGTGTGTTTTTGTGTTCTAATTAGAAATTTGTTATTTACACATGAACAGAAGCTGTGTGTTGATGGTGTAAAATTTTAGAAAACTCAAATGCTAGTGAGTGTTCTTAAGCAGTTTTAAAATTTCTTGACAAAGTACAAGACTGATCACACAAAATTTACTGCAACTGTGACAATGTGCAATACTTGACTGAGTGTGCTCATGCCAAATTATCCTTTCATCCTTATTGTTAAATATTTAAAAATATTTTCATGGAAATATGTACATACTGATCAAAATTATTCAGTAACAAGTTCAATTTAGGTGTGATTAAAATTGTTAAACAGCAGATCAGTAATAAAACATGCATGATTTGCTATAAAATTATTTTGATAAAATAAAAATATTTTTATGATGAAATGGCAAAATTTTAATGACAAAATCAGCTTATTTTATTTACCATAAGTGTGGGGCCCTAGGGATTGGTTGATAACGTGATCAATGGCTATGCTGTTTCGCCAGCGTTTAGTTATTGCATGATCCATTATATAGCTTTGCTGTTACTCCATGTTTATAGGTTTCCTACTAAATGGCTGTGCTGTTTCTTAAAGGTAAACATACTGTGCATCACCCTAGATCCTGTTCCTGCAAACATGCATCCACCCAATCAGCTACCATGGAATTTTCCGTTGTTTTCTGGAGGGTGTGTTTCATGTTGTGGAGCAGGTATGCAATATGTTTTGTAACAAAATTTCACAAAACCATATTCCATGTCCTGCATACAATTCCATCTGTAGAATAAGTGACTTTAATGAACAATTTCATTTAGTAGGTACATCTTACTTGAATCATTTCATTCCGGATCTTCACGTAATTTATTTTTTAACGTATCAACGTTATTTTAAAATTTGGAAAACAAATATTATAATTTGTTAAGATGTATACTATGAATGGCACAGCCATAACAACTAAAAATTGATTATTCAAACAAATAGTACAGTTGTCCTAAAAAGTTTTTTCAGGCCAAAAAACTGATGGTTATTAATTCCAAGCTGCACCTTGTTGTTCAAAAATATTTCCCCAAAAGTGTGCAGCTCAAAATTCAGTAAATGCGGTAAATAAATGTATCAACTTTTTTAAACTCCTCCATATTACAACACAACATTGTTACTGTAATAAACACCCAATCACATTTTCTTCATGTTTCATTGTAGTTTTATTAATAAATATCATTAATTTGATTTACACCTGTTGGCACAAACACATATTTTAAATTTTTTTAAGGACAAATGGACAATGATGTAAATCATAGGAAATTGTAAATTTAGGGAAACAATTAAATGTGAAGATTTTGTCTTTGTCAGTTAATGTTAATTTTAAATTAATAGACAATGTAGATACTGGATTGTTATTGAAAATATTAAAAATGGACATCTAGGAAATTTGAAAATAGCCTGTGTACATCTCTTGTGAAAATCTGGTGTTCCTAGCATTATACATTTGCTAATAAATGGTTAGTAGTCATTATTTTGTGGCTACATTAAATTAATGTACTACCCTAAAAATATAATTCCTATTTATCATATTGCACGATCTCACAGTTTTCTCTTCATAGCCAGATTTTAATATTTGCATTGCACACATCCTGCTGAGCTGTCTGTTGTCTCATGGATACAGAATTCTGTACAACCAGTTTCTCACTGTTAAACTACATTGTGTTGAATGTTAACATTTTTTGTGAATGTATACATACATTACCCTACTGTTGGATTTTCGTGTGTTTGTGTTGTTAGTGTAGAAGTGTTATTTTTACCATTTTTTGTAAATTAATGCTTTTATTTTGGTTTACAGTGCAAATGCTATAGCAAACAAAGCTAAAGGTGGAGGTTATGAGTCAGAAGATGCATATCAAAATGCTGAATTAGTGTTTTTAGATATACACAATATTCACGTGATGCGCGAGTCACTAAGGAAGCTCAAGGGTAATTTTTTTATGTTCATGCAACCACTTTTTTTATAACAAGTCCATTTTCACCATTATGATAATTAGTACTGCTTTATTAATTTTATTTATTTGTAATGCAGTGTGCTTTCTGAATGTTTATTGTTAAGGATTGTGTTGTGGTGTTCATATTTTGAAAGTATTGTAATGTTGGATATAATTTAGTTTCTTGTCAGAGAGTATTTTAGTTGCCCATGCTTGTGATAGATAGCTGTGGGAAAGTGTTAAGTGGTAAATGCCAGTACTTTTACTTATTTCTCTCTGAATAAAGAAAGAAACCATTACAGTGGCCCAGTCACAGCACAAATTCTTCAGAAACCTAGTTTTTTTCTGATAAATTATGTTACTAATATGCATACACATTTGTGCTGTTAGTTTACTGTTCTATGGGCTAAAATTTTCACTTTTTAAATACTTCTCACACAATAACTGTGAATTTTTAACCTGTAATTATATGCTCTTGGCTTTTCTCCTACATCTCTCACTAATTTATGTAGTTTTTTTTTTTGTGGCCTCCCTGAAGCTAAAAGAAACACTCATCAGCACTGGACTAATGTATCTAGATGATGCCATTGTCTTTCCACCTTCTTGTTCAGGAAGCATAATGGTGTAATCAATCTTCCTGTTATGTCACTCTTGCTGGTGGTCAAGACCTTGCTGTTAAGTGCCAACCAAAAACCTCTTTAACTCAGCTCAACTTTCTGGTCTGCCCTAAAATAATGTTCAAGTCCCAAGGTCCACCAGGGTAAGGGGCATGGTCCACTGATGATTTCTCTGTGATACTAGCTTTTGGGGTGACCTTTGAGGCTGGTGTATGGTGTCCAGTATCAGGTAAATCAAGTACGTGTTCATACACCAAACTTGCAGCCCTACCCACCAATTGAAACTATGGTTTCCCCTCTTCTGTATATTTCTCTGCTTATCTGTGGTTCACTACCTTGTTACCTGGTCAGTGTTCAACCAACAGGTGTATATTGTCTATGATGGTTTTTATTGCTGCATCTTAATTACACCCACAGTGCTCACAACCAAGATAAGTGATATGGTATGGCATGATACCAAATGCACTAATTACTGAGAAAAGTAAACTGTAATAATTTTCTCATGTTAATTTGAGCCAGCATTAACCTGCAACTTAAGCTCATGTTGCAGATACCACATAGGTTGTAACGTTGAACGCTCCTGTTACAGCGGCTATAGTTTGCCGACTTGGACTCGACTAGCTCAGAGGTGGAACACACACGAGACTCAGTAAAATGGACGCCGATTAATTAAGAAATAAGTTCAAGTTCCAGAGTAGTTGTTATATACTTTTATTTATTCTTGAAGTGACACATTTCACAGCCGAAGTTCATAATATGCAGAGTACGAAACTTGCACAGATAACTAGATATGGGCAGAACAGAGCCACAGTTGTTTACTTAATTATTACGTTTCTTCCAAAAAAACTTGCCCGAATAAATAATAAAATGTGGCGACCTCCCACACCGGCTTAGAAATAATCTAGTAAAGTCTAGTTTGCCGATGTGGGGGTTCTCGTCATGCCCGACGCGGCCTAGGCGAGCATTGTACGACGACTGCTCCAGACGACTGATCGATATCAACTGACCTCCAGCCCTGAAGGGCGACTGACCTGAAGCACTGCTTGACCTGAAGTGAGACTTGAAGGGTGACAGGCACACGTGTATTTGTACTGCCTATCACCCCCCTCTCCTGAGATAAGGTCCTGGCCACGCACGCGCTCTACGCGTTATCGAAATCAAAACTGTGTCGTACAAACTAAAACTTGTCGACGCCGCCTGAAAGTATCTAAATAATGTTGACACTTAACAAAAACTGAAACTACGATGTTCAAAACGAAACGGCACGGAAAACGTCCGCCCGATAAACGTAAAATAGCACCCATATGCCAGATAAACTTACTATCACGGTAAAACAAACCACCACTGCTTTTAACTTCAAACCCGATAAAAATATTACAAACCTTAGTAAAGCTTAAGAAAAACGAACGAAATTAAAACGCGTGTCCCGAAAATTAAGAATACTGCGTCATTACAAGGTTCTCAAGGTCTCAATGTTAACAGCCACCCAAATCTCTCCACTCCCACTCCATTCGTAACTGTACTATGACCCTTGATTAAAAATACTTCCTCTCCACCCCCCCCTCCCCTTACTCTTTATTTCAGCACCAGTTTCCATTCACTGCTGCAATAAGAACTAAGACTTTGGTGTAGACTTAATTACGTTCAGCCACGATACCAGAAACTGTGTTCAGTGTTTTAACCTACCCCTCATTCCCTTGAGCTATCCCTGTAATGCCTCACCTGAAAAGGGTTCTGTTTAATGGGGGTGTCTTGCAGCTTCCCCTCCACCCTGAGAACTGAGAAATATGTGCCCTCGTAACTGGGAGTGTAGTGAAAGTAAGAGGTTGGCTCACTGGCAAGGCAGTGAGTGACCTGTCTGTTAGTTTTTGGGGGAGCTGGTCGGCTCTGAGGTCAGGTGGTAGTACGTGCCAGTGAAAAGCAGGCGGGACATGTAATATTTGGTGCTAAGTCCAGCAGATGGACAACTGTGCCGACAGGTCTGTTCTTGGGTGGTGTGGGCGGTAACAGAGAAAGAGCGCTAGGTACTCTAAACACCCTGGAATATAACACTCAGAAGTGCCTTTCCTCTGTGACAGAGCTCTTTCTGTGGTACTTGGTGCTGTGGTATCTCGCAGTGCAATGCCTCTTCCCTTAACAACATATGTACACCGATGGGCCTAAGCTTCAGTCCTGCAGCTTCTCTGGTCAGGGCAGTAGCCCTCTTGGCTGCCTTCCAATGCCCAGCCTGGTGGCACAGCACATGGGGCCCAGCCTGGTGGCACAGCACATGGGTGAAGAACTAGAGTAGGAGCAATCAAGTGTCTACGTAGGTATGGGTACAGCTCAGTGCAGTAATGGGGGAGTAGAATGAGGGTGGTGGGGGGACAATCCTTGGTGGCCTCCCTCGGAGAGCAGTGACCTTTTCACACAGTGCAATGCCGTAGGCACCTCGAGTCTTCTTTCCAGGTTATCAGATGGTTATCACCAGCACGCCAAGTTGCCGTAGGAAGGTTTGTGAGTTGCGTCCTTACTGTTCACCCTTACCGTCTACCGAGGAGCACCCAGAGAGGTGGAATTATCGCCAGGGACAAGTGCTACGCTGGTAGGATAAGCAAGTGTTCCACACTCTTCCCTGGTGGTGACCGTTAAGGCAGGATTACTGCCATACCCAAGTCTCCAGCACAAGAAGGAATGCTGCGCTAACTTTCAGTCTGAAGTGCGTAAAGTGTCTATCTTCGTACCTGTACCTGGAAAAATAATTGCTGATGTTGGGTGAAACTGGAATAAAGGAGGAGCTGGTATTTTGAAAGACAGTGAGCTGTTAGATGAAGAACATGTGGCGATAGAGAGTGGTTGTGTTTATTGCAAAGCTAACAACAACAAAAACTCAGCCTGTACCCTGACCTGAGCCTGAAGGGCTGGGACCTAGGTTGCCAACAATGTATA